>CAHIKZ030005299.1:1085000-1090000 GCA_903632075.3 Acanthosepion pharaonis
TAATAATACCCATCAGTGGCTACGTAGTGCAGGGTTGAAAGCGGAAACTGAAGGTTTTATCCTTGCTGCGCAGGACCAATGCTTGTTAACTAGGAATTATCAAGCACATATACTAAAATATTGTGTTAGCCCAAAATGCAGATTCTGTGATAAATATCCAGAAGCGATTGATCATCTTGTATCAGGTTGTACGGTGTTGGCACCCACTGAATATAACACCCGACATGACAGAGTGGGCCAATATCTGCATTGGAAAATCTGCAACTTCTACGGGAAGGAAACTGAAAGAAACTGGTATGAACACCACCCAGACCCGGTTACGGAGATAGGACCTGTTACAATTCT
The DNA here is from genome assembly GCA_903632075.3 of Acanthosepion pharaonis. Taxonomy (NCBI): domain Eukaryota; kingdom Metazoa; phylum Mollusca; class Cephalopoda; order Sepiida; family Sepiidae; genus Acanthosepion; species Acanthosepion pharaonis. Next base: position 1,085,346 of record CAHIKZ030005299.1, read on the forward strand.
ATGGGACTACACAATACACACTAACAGAACAATCAAGGCCAATCGGCCAGATATTGTTATTAAAGACCACAAACAAAAACGGTGCATCCTTATTGACATGGCAGTCCCTGCTGACTGCAATGTATCTTTGAAAATATTCAAAAAGTTGTCAAAATACAAGGACCTTGAAATAGAAATCTCGAAAATGTGGCATATGGGAACATCAACAATCCCTGTTGTAGTTGGAGCCCTAGGACTGGTTGGAAAAGATTGCAGTAGACTCATTGAAGGGATTCCTGGAAGTCCATGCCTCAAGGAGATACAAAAATTGTTCTGACAAGTACAGCCCACACCTTACGAAGGACTTTATCTATGTAATTTATTTTTTTTTTTTTTTGTCATGATGCCATTTCTAACCTTAGGTCCCTGGGCGGGACCCGGAAAGAAATGTGTAAACGCCAGAAATCAAAGAAAATAATAATAATAATAATAATAATAATAATAATAATAATAATAATTGACATGACAATTCCTGCAAACCGTAATATATCTTTGAAAATCTTCAAAAACCTATCAAAATACAATCTTGAATTGGAAATGTAAAAAATGTGGCACATGGAGACATGAATAATTCCAGTTGTGGATGGAGTTCTAGATATCATTGGAAATTCTTCTGATAGACCCATTGAAGGGATTCTTGGTAGCCCAGGCCTTAAAGCAATACAAAGATTTTTTCTCACAAGTAGAGAGCTCAGACCTTACAAAGGGCTTTATCTATGTAAAATGTGTGTGATTTTAGATTGTTTTATTTTTATTTTTATGTTTTTGCAAAAATTGTTTAGTGAAAATGACATGATGCCGTTTTTGAGTTTAGGTCTGTGGTTGCTCCCCGGAAGGAAATGAGTATACACCAGAAATCGAAGAAGCATAAGAAAAAGATAAAGAAGAAGAAGAAACAAAGAAGAAGAAGAAAAGAAGGAAATGAAGAAAAAGAAGTAAAAGTAAAAGACAAGAAGAAAAAAGAAGAAAAAGAAGAAAAAAGAAGAAAAAAGGAAAAAAAAGAAGAAGAAAGAGAAAGAAGAAAAAAGAAGGAAAGGAAGAAGAAAAAGAAGAAAATGAAAAGAAGAAGAAGAAGAAGAAGAAGAAGAAGAAGAAGAAGAAGAAATCTGACATATGTACACAAATGTGCCAGTTACCAAAATACTATTGTAATTATTGTTTATGTTCATGGGACTACTTAAAGTAACTTGTTTGTTCGCAAAAAAATTAAAAAAAAGAAAAAAAAAATTAGAACGTGTTGGGGTGTACATAATTGTTTTAGATTAATATTCACTGAACCCTTCTTTAAAGATGACATGTTTCAAAATCGAAAAATATTGAATTTTTTTTTCCTTGTAAAAGTGGATGTCCTCTTCATAACATAAATACAGTGTCAAATCGTTCTCTGACTTCTTAAGGATTTATTTACAAATGTCAAGTTTGAAACAGTGAATATGTCATTGGTAAATGCGTACTACTGATTTTGTCACTTTACCAATTAGTAATAGACAATTGTAAAACTTTACAGTTGTTTGATGAGTGGAGGTTAATCTCCGTGAAACTCTGAGTAGGAACAAGATATCCGAACATTTAATTTCACGTATTACTATCTATCTATCTATCTATCTATCTATCTATCTATCTATCTATCTATCTATCTTATTTCTTCGGATAGCACCACGAAAATGTTCGTATCTAAATCCGAGCGAAAATAATTGGATGCCACTTACGATAATCGAATGAAAGCAGTAAAAAATATACGCTACCTCATTTTAATTCTAATTTTAATTACATCAGTCAGTAATTTGAGCGCTATTGTACTATACATATTACTCAAAGCGTGTTCTTCGAACCAGAAAGAGATCATGTAAACCATGTAAGGGGCCCATCAAGGGAAAATAGTTTTGAAAAGAATAAATAAAGAAAAAGTAATTAAAACATTTAATTATCCCAAAATATTAAATAAAAAAATTATTAAATTATTAGTAAAATACTTATCCCCATTTCAGCAGAAGCAGAACTTTCTACTTGTCAAACAATGTAATTTTTAACCAATTAATACATTTTTAATTTGTTGAACTTTGCTTTACTGTAGACGCTTCCCGCAGTTTAATGGTAGACGTCGCCTGATTTCAAAATATCAGGTCGGTTCAAAAGTAATGTCCGATTTTTGAGAAGAAAGTTTTAGATAGTATTTATAAAAATTGTACTTCTCGTTATAGTTAAGGCATGTCACAATATGTAATTTATACCTCTCTCTTTCAGATTATAAAAATCTTTTTTCATGATCTTATGCAATATTTACAGCTATGTTCGTCCCATCTAAAGATCCGGTTCGTATGCCGTATGAGTTTCCTAAATGTGTCAATATAAGTGTAGCATCAGAGTCTATAGACATAAAGATGATGAAGTGAATGAAAGAAGTTGCAGGAGGTGGTTTTCCCGTTTCCGAAGTGGGGATTACAGTTTGAATGGCGAGGAAAAAGAGGGTTGTCCAAAAACTTTATTACAGAAAATTGGAAGCTGTTCCTGTTTCTAATTCTTCTATACTCCTTGCGTCTCTATGGCTTTACAGCCTTATTTGGAATGAACTTGGTTAAAAAAAAAAAATAGTAAATTACCCATTTCCATCTTCTTATCTGGCCTTCAGTAACATCCGTGAGGGTTCAATTCAATTCGATTGCTCCTGCTAGAGCTCCTTGATCAAATCCAAAGAAGAATCAGCAATATTATTGGACTCGATCTGGCATCTCTGCAACTAACACTTTCGCACCACCGTAAAGTTGCCTGTCTTTGCCTTTTCTATCAGTCTGGTGCAAAAGCAATGTCCGATTTTTGAGAAGAAAGATTTAGATAGTAATTATTAATGTCACAATAAGTAATTTATACCGTTCTCTTTCAGATTATAAAAATCATTTTTCATGATCTTCCGAAATATTCGCACCCATGTTCGTCCCATCTAAAGATCACATTCGACATATCTTGCTCTATGAGTTTCATTTAAGGTGTCAATGCAAGTACAGTAGCAAAGTCTATTGACAGAGCTTATGAAGATGATACAGTGAATGAAAAAATTACAAGAGGTGGTTTTCCTGTTTCCGAAGTGGGGGATTTCAGTTTGAATGACAAGCAAAAAGAGGGTCATCTAAAAAAAAAATTTACTCCGAAGACTTGGAAGCTGTTGTCACAGATAATCCCACCATCATCTGTAGGGAACTTTCAGAACAATTTAACGTAGACCATACAAGCGGGCTACGCCAGGTAAAAAAAGTTCGTAAAGGTTACAGTGGTTGGGAAATTATTCCCACATGGACTGTCGCCAGAGAATCTGCAACAGCATGTTGCTTGTTGTGAATCATTGCTTTCAAGATACCTTCAGGCACCATTTTTTAGGTAGGCTTGCTACAGGTGATGAGAAGTGGATCCTTTACCATAACATTAAATGCCACCAATCAATTCAACAACCAAGAGGAGGATTTCATCCAAAGAAGATCATGTTGAGTGTATAGTGGAATATTGAAGGAATTGTTCATTATGAACTGTTAAACAACAATCAAAAAATTACAGCTAATCTGTATTAACTACATTTAGCCTGAAATTGTAGTTAATACTGTTTATTATAAATAGAGCATTTACTTAAATATTTGTATCTATAAAAATAATGTATAAAAGGAATATATATATATATATATATATATATATATATATATATAGTTAAATTCCCAGATCAATTCTGTGCCCCAGATAGATTGGTATAAAATTACACTTTCATGAAACTGATACGGTAAGATATGTCGGCAAAATCTAAGATTTTTTGTTTCCAATTGTCATTTTATACCATATATATATATATATATATATATATATATATATATGTGTGTGTGTGTGTGTGTGTGTGTGTGTGTGTGTCAGGTTGGTACAAAAGTAATGTCCGATTTTTTAGAAGAAAACTTTAGATAGTAGTTACGAAATTTGTGCTTCTCATTACAGTAAAGGAATGCCACAATAAGTAATTTATACCTTTCTCTTTCCGATTATAAAAATATTTTTTATAATCTTTTGCAATATTCACACCCATGTTTGACCCATATAAAGATCACATTCGACATATCTTACCGTATGAGTTTCATGAAAGTGTCAATGCAAGTACAGCAGCAAAGTCCATTGACAGCGCTTATGAAGAAGATGATGCAGTGAATGAAAATGTTGCAGGAGGTGTTTTTCCCTTTTCCAAAAGTCAGGATTTCGGTTTGAATGACGAGCAAAAAAAGTGTTCCCTCCAAAAAAGCTTTATTCCGAAGAGTTGGAAAGTGTTCCCACAGACAATCACACCATTATCTCTAGGAAACTTTCAGAACAATTTAACGTAGCACATACAATTGTGCTACGCCAATCAAAGAGATTCGAAAACCTTTCACTGGTTGGTCAATGGGTTCCACACAAACTGTTTCCAGAAAATATGCAACCGCATGTTGCTTGTTGTGAATCATTGCTTTCACGACACCCTCAGACACCACTTTTAGGTAGTCTTAAATAAATTTAACCCAAAGAAATGTGTAAAGTGGTCGAAGAAGTATATTAAAACTGGTTTCGCAACAATAATTTTTAGTGATGAATAGAGAGCTATATTGGATTAA
>CAHIKZ030005299.1:1095000-1185000 GCA_903632075.3 Acanthosepion pharaonis
GTAATGTAGACATCTAAATATCAATAGAAGGTCTGCTTGTTTTGTCTTGTGCGCATGTCCAGATGTGAAGTGCACTTTTAAAGTTATAAATGTGCTTTGTCCTTCGTATACAGTACATCCTCGATTATCCGTCTCCCCGATTCTGGACTTCGGTTAACCGGACGCGAAATGAAGAGAAAACTGAAACCATCAGGATAATATTTAATTATGTGAACTAAACCAATTTTAATATTTAATCGCTGCCAACCGTTTTGAGAATTTAGAAAACCATATTTAAAGTTTTGATAAAAACAGCGATAAAATCATTTCAATTGATACTTATTTATACTATGTATTATCTTATTCATATACACGTGTGTGTGTGTGTGTGTGTGAAAATTCTATAGAAATTGCCTTGTTTACGTTATATTCGAAACTGAACATATATGAATGTCTCTCGACGCTGTTCGGATTGTTTCAATCGGCGATACCTACTCTTCGTGACCAAGTTGGTTTAAAAAAACTTCGGATCTATCGACGGGTTTCTCCTTGGAGGAAGATGCCGGTTCGAATCCTGCCGAAGGGCGTATCTTCTCTTTTTATAAGATTTCTCTAATATTCAGGCCGGTAGGCGAAAATAATTAAATATACTATTTAATAAACAAATTGTAGTGTCTATTCACACACACACATACACACACACACACACACACACACACACACATATATATATATATATAAATAAATATATATATATATATTAGGATATTAAAACAACTTGTGAAAATCGCTACACAATTGAAGTCGTGTTTCAGAGCATAACATTGACTCTCCTGAGGAGATTGTAAATGATTGGCTTTTGAACGAATAATTTGGTGCCCAAAGCAAAATACACACTTTTTCTAAAAAAGAATGGAAATTACAGTTGCCTGAGGAGACGCAATGCTATGCTTTGAAACACGACTGCAATTGTGTGGCGATTTTTACATATTGCTTTTATATCACAAAATAAATAATATTGCTGTAGTCTGTATTGAGCCCTCTTTTAAACTAAATGTATGGACATTGGAATTTTTACTCTATTCCTTCTCATCTTACCTGGATATATATATATATATATATATATATATATATATATATATATATATATATATATATATATTATACTTGGTCAGTAAGAATTCATTCAATATTATTTTATTGAAATCAAGTGACAATTTCTGTTGTATGTTTAAATTTTGAATATAAGGTTATACGGTGTCACAAGTCCAAATCAAATTTATCGAGAAAACCTAGGCACACCTGGTCTGAATTTAACTTAAACAGGTGTCAAACTGACAAAAACCGTATCTATATACACATTGTCTTTACTCTCTCTCTCTCTCTTTTGTCTCTCTCTCACGCACACATACACACACACAAACATATATACATACACACACACACACACACACACACACACACACACACACACACACACACACACACACATATATATATATATATATATATATATATATATATATATATATATATATATATTGTGTATTTAGGCAGCATATATTTTTATTTATATACGTTTCATTAAATAATATAGACAAGTGTTGTCTATTTATTTTATTTAAGAGATTCCTAGTTGATCTTTGTTTTGGTAACATTTTCATTAACCGAAAATATTCTTAAATGTCTATAATTTTATAATTTAACAGAAACCATTGGTTTATACCAACGCCATTTCCTTATTTCATTACAAACATATCGTGTATATATGTGTGACGTCATGAGATGCGGTGCGATATCGTTTTAGCGTCTTATATAGCGTGTTCACTGCTTAGTGATCCACTATGTAAAACAAAACAATGACAGAATATCATCACGTCGTGTCTGTATATTGTTTGATATGTTTGTAATGAAATCTTTGATAATGCCGTTGATAATTGAAAGCTTAGATTTTATTAAAAATAATGGATAAATATTGTGAATTTCTTTTTCGGTTTTGTTAATGTTATCAAACTTATCAGAAGATACGAAAAATTTTACATAAAATAAATAGACAACACTTTGTCTATATTATTTAATGAAACGTGTATATATATATATATATATATATATATATATATATATATATATGAATAGGTATATTTTGGCATACGAATGAATATAAATATGTCCATAATCCGACACACGTATTACCTGATTCGTTGCGCCTTCTCAGGCTAAAGTTTTCCGTTTACATGAAGTGAAAAGATTATATTGAATCAATTGTTAGGTCTGCTGCTAAGAAACTTTTTTCTCTGTGTCGTGTTAGATCTTAGACATTTGCAAGTCTACCATTCGCCCATACTTAGAATATTGCTGGTCTGGTTCGCCTGCTATATATTTAGAGCTTCTTGATAAAATCCGAAGAAGAATCTGTAATGCAATAGGACCTGACCTGGCATCTCGGTTTCAGTTACTTTTCAACCGTCTTAGTGTAGCATTGTGTCCCTTTTCTAAAAATACTTTCATAGTAATGGCTCATATCAACTCTCCTCTGTGGTATCTACACTCTATGAATTTAATCGCAGTATTAGCGCATGATTTCATCATTTTACAGTTGAAATGGTTCGATTCAACCGTAAGTTCTATGCTGACAGTTTCCTTTCCCGCACTTCTCGATTGTGGAAATCTCTTCCGGGTTCTTGCTGCCCATTTAAGTTTGATCTTCAAAAATTTAAATGCAATGTCAATCGTTATCTCCTGTCTTCTTAATTCTTGTTCTTTTCTTGTTCTTGTTTCATAATTATGTCTTTCTTATATTCTTTCACACTCAGTAGCCGCTTGTGTCTTAGTGGCTTTATTGCCTTGTTTGTGTGAAGTGCTTTAAAAGAAATATATATATTTAATCATGCTCTTAAATAACCTCGTCAGATCAAGACTTTCAAATTCGTTCAGAAACATTTCACCCGCCGGCTGTATAGAAGCGCTTTCTCAGATTGATGGCTAAAAATGGTTCCAGGCAAGTGAAACGTCTAGGTATCAGCGAGGAACATTCTTCTTCGAACCTCGTGGACTGGTGGTACAGAATCACAAACTCTACCAGATAAGAAAAAAAAAAAAAAACTACATCAGTTGAGGACTTTCTATAAAGAACTAAAATTTGTAGCACATGCAACTGACTGTCGCTGTGCAGTGTTGATGACTATGATTCCGTTCCTCAACCAACATCTTAATTTATTATCGAAAACTATTAAATATTAAAAAATGATTTTTCTTACTTGCACGACAAATATAAGAGCCCAAATTTGCGTCTTGCGAAGAAAATGCATCAGTTTAATTAAAACTGAAAAAAACGTTTACAGAAGAATCAGTTTGATTTCAAATGGCAAAAATCAACACTGGTTCTTATTTGACTCACAGAAAACTCGCTACTGTAAAAAAATATAAAATCTATTTAAAAAAGTTATAGAAACATCAATACAATTTAATGTAAAAATATTTAAACTCTTTAGTGGATTTAAATACGTAAAAAATAAAAAAAAATTATTTAAAAATATTTAAAAACACATTTAAATGCCATAAGTAGTTCGCTTCAGTCAGTAGGAGTCAAAGGTCAATTTCGGTGGGTGAAATGCATTACCGGTTGACGACAGACATGCAACAACTGTGGGGTGAACGGCTGCCGTTTCTTCAGCATTATGGCCCATTATAAAATGAATCATAATGACAACCAATACACACATGCGCACACACACACACATACAGATACACACACACAGATACACACACACATATATATGTGTGTGTGTAAAGTGTGAATATATATATATATATATATATGAAAAAATATTCTTAAAGTGTGCTATATTTATGGGATAAAGTGCTCAATATCAGAGATAGAACGTGTGTAAATATACAAGTGAACATTGAAGTCAACATTTAGAGGCGACAGTGTGTTTCATGCTAGACGGTATTTACTAGCCCCCCCCCCACCGCACACGAGGGTAGATGTGGCACAAGGCTGAGTTTAACGTGGGTCTTCCGAGCCCGTAAACTCGGACAAAAATCCCTGTAGAACCCGCATAGACGGGATCGGGTTCCTCTCTGCTCAGGAAGAGAGTTCGACTGTATAGACGAAAAAGATTTCGGCTATAGAGTCGAACTTTGCTTGGAGGAAAAAAATAGCTATCATTACCTTCCCAGACCAAAATAAATTATTAAATAAAAGATCCAAGATCATTTCAAAATGCAGACATGAAAACAAATTTTTACTAGTTACTAAAAAGTCTAAAACTGAAAAAAATAAACTAAATATAAAATAAATAAACAAAATGACAATAAAATAAGTAAAATAAATTAACCCAAACAAATTACCAAATCACACCTGTTAGCATAGACGAAATAGAACAAATAAATGAAAATATAAAATACAAAATCAATGACCCAAATAAATAAAGTAAATATTAAACTAATTAACAAACCATTATGACCAAAATATTGGACTATAAAAATCAAACCAAAAATCGGACGTAAAACATAAGCTATAACTGTTATATTCCGATAAAAAAAATTACATTACTTAAAAATCGAAAAGAGTAAATAAAAATATACAGTATAATAAATAAATAATAAAAAAACAAGTAAAATAAATTAATCTAAATTCATTCAAGTAAACAAACTAACAAACCGATCCCAATAAATTAACCCTTAGAAAAAACAAATAAAGACAATCAATCCAAATAAATACATAAAGTAATAAACAAATTAAAAACTGCTCCCGCCAAAATAGTAGTTAGAAGAAGCTACAACAATCAACCCCAAAATTGAATAAATACCTTTAATTATCTGCCCAAACCGAAACAAAACTTTTAAATAAGCAATATAAACAAAGTTTTTCTACGTTAATAAAAACACTGGTTGAAATATAAAAAAATATATATATATAAGATAAGAAATAAAAATAAAATAAAAATAATAACAAGCAAAATAATCTAACCCAAATAAACAAACAAATAAACAACTTCCGGCAAAATAACCGCCAAAATAGACTACCCACAATGTACCACTGACCCGTATGTATAAATAGCCGAGAAAAATAACAGCATTCGTGGCCTGACGATTGCGTCTAGGATGAAACACCTTGACTTCAATGTTCACTTATATATATATATATATATATATATATATATATATATATATATATATATATATATATATATATTAAACAGTATCTATTTTTCTGTATTGTTTAGTTGCTGATCAATTTATTTTTTATTTTAAATAAAGCAACCATACTATTTTGGTGTCTCAGGCAATAAAATATATTTTAGTTGAAAATGATTATTTGGAATTTGAAGAAAAAAAATTTTCACTGAAAAAAAATTAGGAAGCAAATTATTTTATTTTCAAGATAGAAGAATATTGTAGCTTATATACGAAGAACTTTATACGAAAATATTGACAGTGGACCAATCAGAATAAAAAGAGTTTGGACGACAAGTGCAAAATATTTCAACGGTTTAAATGCCAACATGGGAAATCAGTGCCTTAGGTACGATATTAATCCAATCCATAAGCTAAATCGGCAATAAATTAGGAGGTACGGTAGAGTAACGGATTGAAGAATCGTCTACTGCAGAAAGAAATGGCAACCTACTGCGGGAAAAAATCTGCCTAGTCAGTCACATATCGAAAGATGCATGAACGCCTAAGCGTGTATCACGCATGGCAAATAACTGACTGAAGCTAAATCCATCTTTAAATAAGACTCTCTTAGGTCACATCTGTGTAGTCTACATCTGTAAAATAAAGTATTTCATAATAATTTTTGGCCAAATTTAAGATTCATACCTTAAACTCCAGATGTATGTTACATAACCATACCTAGAATATTATTATGTAATATAGTTGTTAAATATATAAAAATACTGTATAAAATTCTTTTGAAAGTAATGTTGGATATGCACGTTTATTTTTTTTTTCATTCAGTGCGTGTTAGCCTGAAAAATGGTAAAAACCAAATAGTGGAAATATTTACAAGTCTGCGCACCAGTACTTAATAATAATATCCCATCAAGAGCCGTATAATATATATATAAAATTATTTAAAAATTTATTGCAAAAATATTTGCCAATATCTTTGTATATTTAATTATTAAGGAACATCAAGTTTTTAAAACCCAAATCCCAAGTTTTTAAATCCCTAAATCCATATTTTGAAAGAATAAATATTTTTGAAAATTATCAAATTATTAAAAGAATATTATAGAAAAAATACGAAGCAATCTCTAAAAAAAAATACCATATAATTTTTTTTCTTGGTACAGAAAATACCTCCCGTCCTGGGTAAGACGATAAAATACATCCAACAGCAAGGCCTCTGATCAGGAGGGTTTGAGGAGCGTGGAACCACCTCTTAATTGCTGGTCCACCCTGATCCGGGGTGGTAGCATCTATTAGGGTCCCAGCTTTGGGCAAATAGTTGACCCCACCAAAATGAGGTTAAAACACAGGTGAAAGTGTAAAAATAGGTTTTAATACTAGCAATACATTTTTGTAAAAGTTTATTACCAGCAATGAATTTTTGAAAAAAAATTATTGCCAGCAATACATTTTTGAAGAAAAAAAAATTACCAGTAATAAAAATCTTGTCGGCATTAAATAATCCATTTAGGGTGGTATGCTGTAAAACAAAACAAACCAAACAGAAAATACCTCTAGATATAAATGAAAAATAAAATTTAAAAAAATCTTCAAAATGGACATATTTTAATTCCAATCGATAGTATTTGTATTTTCTCCAGGTTCGGGATTATCATTTTATCAGAATTTAATTTTCAAAGAGGTATCTTTAAATATCGTAAATCTTCATGTGGTACATCACGATACACAAATGAAAATTAAAAAGTGGTGTGCAATTGCATTCAAAAATATAATTTCTCTAAAAATGTCTTAGAAATGTTTCATTCATTTTACGTAAATGACAAAATAAATTTATTAAACTGCAATAATTAGACGAATTTCGGAAGATTTTTAAAATTGTAGTTTTTAACGACTCAAAATATTTTATGGCGTTAATCTTAAAATAAATAACATAAAGTAAACAACATATTTACATGTAAGTATATGTTCTTCTACTTAAGACACAGATAGGATTTTTATGTCAGAATATGTTTTTTATCATTCTTTCCATTTTCGAATAGTAGAAAAAACATTTGGCCATAAAATTAAATTCTATACACGTTTCATAGCTTCTCTTTACTCATATTTCAAATTTTCGCGATGAAATTTGGGAAAATCTATTTCCATGACAACACTCAGCAGAAGGTAGCTTAAAAGTCCACATGGAGTGCAGCTTTTAAACTAGTACATATATAAATAAGATAAACTCTAAAACAATAAATATCGACTAGCAGGATTGGGGAAAAAGTTTAAGAAAGTAACAACTAACAATTCCGATTCATCTGTTTTCATAATACAGAAAGTACATTTAAAAAATAACATAGCTAATGTATAATTGACAGATCCACTTAAATAGGGAAAAAAAAAGTTATCTTTAAATAGTGTCTGATGCGCAATAGAGGAAGTGGTTTGGTTTGGGTTAGGTCGGCGTATTTTACCAAATAGTAACCCTTCTTGGATTGTTTAATGTCGAAACTACACGTTTTATTATATTGTTTCAGATCATTTGACTGTTAACTTGGATAGGAAAACATTGGTCATTTATACTTGAGTTTATAGGTAATTATTACCCCCTATATTTGAGACTATAAGTAAATAATGGTCACTTATATTTGACGCTCTAGATTAATATTGGTCATTTATATTAAAGTCTTTAAGTAAATACTGATTGTTTATATTTAAGCCTATAAGCATTTAATTGGCTCAAGGATAGGTAAATATTGATCGCTTATATTTGATTCTGTAAACATTTACTTAACCCTTTGAGCCTGACCACCGCTTTAGAGGTGGTAGAGAAAAATGTCTTAATGCCCAGCCACCGGTTGAACGGTGGGTAAACATTTGCGTCGTTTTTTGCTATTGGTTGTCTTGTAAATACAATAAACACAACTGTGGCCTACAAAGAGTATCCTGTCAAGGTAGTGTAGTCTTCATTCCGCTGGACAACATGCTAGTACTTCTTTTGCATCAAGAGAGGCAGGATCTTCTGAATAGACTGGCACACAAAGAATGAATTCTGGCCATAAAATGAAAGCATACAATCATACTCTCTCCCTGCTAAGTACAGTGATTAGATTTTTTGTAATTATTTTTATATCGACCGTGAAACATTACATAACAATTTTTTGCGAATTTTGACTCAGGAGCTCAGCCAAAAGTGTTAAAATTGTCCAGGAACGGAGGGTTGAGAAGGTAAATTCTAGAATGGGTAAATATTGTTTTATATATATATATATATATATATATACTTGATTTTGAAAGCATTTAAACTATTTGAAGGCATATAAGACGCACGGGTGTATAAGACGCACCAATTTCAGCAGGGTAAATAAAATAAAAAAAAATAATAATTCGTGATATTAGTAAAATTATTAGTAAATGGGACAGCCTATGCTATATTTATGAGGTATTATTTTGGTTAAACAAGCCATGATTACAATTAAACAAAAAATAATAGCAATAAAAGAACACGAGCCTATAAAACTTTATTATATCCTTTATATGATTTTTACAACCTGCGTCTTGTAAACCTCTTATTGAAAAAATTAGGGTATAAACATGTTGATTGTATTGATACCAATGCAATATTAATGAAGCAAATATATTTTACAAATATATAATTTGAATTTATTGCATAAAATTTTAGTGAAACAAAGTACTAATATTAAACGTGATGAAATTAATATATTGAATATTATAATTTAAATTTTAATTTGCATAATGGCATAATGACACTAGGTATATGAAAGTTACTCTAAAGTCTAAGCTAACAGGAGTTGCCAGGTAACTAATTTCGGCCGACTATCGCGAATTTTAAACCTACATATGGCATATAAGTCGTAGGGGAATTTTAAATGATATTTTTAGTAAAAAAAAAAGTGCGCCGTCAAATACGGTAATTCATCATCGAAGTAAAAAATAATATAAATAATTATTTTTATTTTATTTTCAGGAATTATGCTCTAAATAACAAATTTATTATAAGAAGCTAATTTTTAGTCAATTTAATAATCCTTTTTAACAGATTATTCTTACGTCGTATCGAATAAATGCGTGTATACTTAACGCTTTCTTTATTAATCGACTACATAAAAACGTACTTCCATTCTGATGATTACAAACAGAGAGAGAATTTCTAAAGGATTAATGGATTTATTTCTAATCTGTCGTTTTCATTACATTTTTTGAGCAATTCACTCCAAACAAGGTGATAAGGCCACTAAGACTCAAGGGGCACACTAGAAGTGTAATAGGAGACTTTAGAAGGAACCTGAAACTCAATAATAGTATAAATTTCAGAGTTAAGGCGTAGATTTTAGAAGTATAGAGTTGAAGTAGAATTTAGAAGGAATCGAAAACCCAATCTTAAACAGGAAACAAGAAATAAACCTCTAATCCTGTTTAAAATACCAAGGAGGAGTGTGAACCGGACGCTAGGTGAACCTCAGACGTTATTGTAGTGAATACTCGTATATGAAATAGCCTTATATGCGGTCAAATACGGTAATTAGAGAATAGGTAAATATTGGTTGTTTATATTTGAGTCTATAAGAACTTTATTGATTTAAGGATAGGTAAATATTGATCAATTATATTTGAGCCTGTAAGCATTTACTTGCTATGTAGCATTTCTTGTAGGGAGGTCTTACCTCTCTGAAGAGAATATAGTCGAAACATTCTAAGTGCCAACGACAGGATTCAAATCATTCATAAAATACGCTGCCACATTTTTTTAAAAATCACTTCACACAAAGCAAAGCGATAATGACACAAGGGGTTGCTGGGAGGTAAAAATGAGAATACTAGTGACGAGAAAGAAGAGAAGTTGGAGACTTTAGAAGTAAAAGAAGAGGATCCAGGAAGACAGAACATAACGATTGGTGTTGCATCTCAATTTTTGAAGAATGTAGGCGGTAGGGAATCAAGAAACCGGAAGAGAGATCCACAGTTAATAAGTGCGTGAAAAGAAACTATTAGAGTAGAACGTACGGTTGCGTCTAGCTAGTTCAACAGTAAAACGACGAGATCTAATTGCCAATCTAGTTGGGCGCTTAAATTCATGCTGTCGAGGCATCAAAGAGGAAAGATCATTAGAAAAATTACCATGAAAATATTTGTAGAAAAGACAGAGGCAAAACATGTCACGTTGGTGGAAAAGTAACTGAAGACAAAATGCTAGGTTAGGATCGATAATATTACAGACATTTCTTTGAATTTTGTCAAGAATCTCAGGATATATAGTAGAAGCACCAAAACAGATACGGCAGCAATATTCAATGCACGGACGAATGGTAGATTTTTATATGTACAATATGGATTCTGACTAGAAAAATTGTTTAACACGACACTGGGAATCAACATTCCTATCAATAGACCTAGCATTGGATTCAATATAATCATCTTTCCAGTTCATATTAGTGGAAAAAGAGAGCCCAAAATGTCAGAAAGAGTTACTCGCCTGGAAGTTAGCATCAGCCATGATCATGGAAGAATCTATGGTGATAGCAGTTTTCTTTTGGAGGCGTTACAATTTACAAGCCTCTCCTTACCCCCCAGTTAACCACTGATTGGAAGGAGGCTCGTTTCGAGAGCAGAACACCATGCGGCACAGATGTGCAAGCTCTCCCACTGAACTATGTGCCACAAGCGATTCACAACAAAAGTAGTCTCTAAAATAGATGAAAAAAAATTACCGGAAATTAATGTTCTTTATTCTTTCTTTTTTTTTTTAAATGAAAGATTTCTTTTTCTTCTTAGTGGACACACATGAGATTTCGTGTGCTTTTTCTTTAATAATGAAAACGAGAAGAGGCTTATCTGATATGAATGTCGGAATTGAAGAGACCACCTTCATATTTTTCAGCTTCAGCCAATATATTCTTAATTAAAAAATTATATTAAAACTAAGTTTTTCTAGTACATACACTTCACACTGTCCAAATTTTCCGTCTGTAATCTGAAAGAGGATCTATCTCAATTGGATAAGTCATGCTGGGGTTAGCCATACCAAATTAAGCTAACAAAATTACTTATTTCTTGGAATTTTCTTTTTAATATTGCCGAGAAGAAAAAGCAAAAAAAAATAAAAGCAAAACAAAAAAAAACAAAAAATTATCGGGAGATAAATGAAAATAAATAAATAAAAATATAGATTAATAATATAATCGGAAAAATAAATAAATTCGGAGCTCGAAACTATTTATAAATAATATGGAGCTTTCAGAAAAGTAGCGTCACACGCATAGAGAGCTTACCCCACAAGAACAATTGTGACCCACGGAGAATCAAGTCGACAGTGTACTTTCAAAGGACGAAAACACTTTATCGGGACAGTCGGAACAACTCGAATTAAGTGCCGAGGCCAGCGTGGCAAGTATGAAGAAAATGAAAAATTAAAAGAAAATATCGCCCGCCACCCACCAGCACCAAGAATTCCATTAAAAAAATATT
Organism: Acanthosepion pharaonis; assembly: GCA_903632075.3. Lineage (NCBI taxonomy): Eukaryota > Metazoa > Mollusca > Cephalopoda > Sepiida > Sepiidae > Acanthosepion > Acanthosepion pharaonis. The sequence goes on from CAHIKZ030005299.1 coordinate 1,106,590, forward strand.
AATTCTCTAGAAAAAATAAAAAATAAAACAATAATAAACAAACCAGCTCTTTTTGATTCCATATGATACTCACCAGTCACAAAATGAGTTCCATCCCTAAAAAGAAAATGTACATTGACAACATCTGTGTGGTCGTCAGTTAAAATATTAGTTTGAGTCATAAATAATTTCCGTTTTAGTTTATCTACTTTATTCTTCTAAACAAATATTATCTTTTATTCAATTACTAGCAGCCATACCCAACTGGTCAATCAGAAAAAGCGTTCAATAAGAATGGAGCAAAAACAGAATCATGTTAAGATGTAACAGAGTCTATCTTCTTTATTTACTTTAAAGAACTTTCATTAAAAACATTTTGAATTAATGCAGTTACTGATACAACAGAAGTAGTCTGTATTTATTCAATTGAAGTTAGCCGAAGACATGAAGGGGTAAAACAGGCAACATGAAGATCCACTTTAGACCACAATTATTTTGGAGTTCTTGAAATTCAATTTTTAAGTGTTCTATCAGGGATGGAAAAGAGGATACATTTATAAAACATTTGTTAAGTCTGATGAAAATTGGTTGAAAGGTCAACGAAAAATAAGAAAGAAACCAATAAAAGTCGCCATTTTTCGCTATTTGTGCGGGTATTCACACTATTATCAAATTAAATGATTGTTAAACAACCAACTTATTGTTGGCTACAATTGTATTAGATTGCTTGAAATTTGAGTGAGTTTTCGGTTTAAAATTTGTGTTGAAATCGATTTGGGTTGAAATCGATTTTTCGTTAAACGCAGTGTCGTAGAAATAAAAATGAGGTATCGTTTAGCTCGTCATGCTGTAATTAACCTACATACCGAGTTTGAACGAAATCGGAGGAAAAAAATTAAATTTATCTACTTTTGATTGGTTTTGTCCATGATTGATTTTTTTTAAATTATCGATTTTTTACGCTAAAAACTTATCTCTTACATTGTACAATGTAGGTGCCAAGTTTGGTCAAAATCGGTTAGATGGATCTCAAGTGAAACGGTATAACAGACAGACAGACACACAGACATCGTCTGTTATATATATATATATATATATATATATATATATATATATATATATATATATATATACCCTGTCAAATCGTTTTTCAGCAACCAAAAAGTTAATCGGTTAGTGCAAAATCAGGTAAATATGGCGGGGTCGTTGTGCAACGGACCAACACTGTTTGAGGTATCATGGTGGAGAATAAAATTTTTCCTATTGACGAGTGCAGGGAGCTTTTCGACAAAACATTTATGGATATGTTGCAACTGCTGGACACAGAATTGCACATTTAGTTTTTCAATGTGTTCTAAGAACTATAAATGAATAATAGCCAGATGTTCCGATGACAGATACAATATTTATTACCTTCTCTTCCACGAGGCTCGGATATGGAGCTTCATCATTGACAAGCCAATGATATTTGCATTGGACCGTATGAAACTCATTTTTCATCACCTGTTATAATATATTTAACGAATTATAATATATTTAACGAACAGATACTAAGGCTGCTACATTTGACAATACAATTATTTTTCATAAAACAAAAATTACTTAGGACCCAACATAATTAATGCGTTTTGGATAAAAAAATATTAGCGAAATTCAGGTGAATCCATTACATTCACTTACATGCTAATACCGTTGGGAAAGGCATGAATCCTCTTCTCCGCCCGCCACCAGCTATGAGTAAATAGCAGAACAGTCAAGGTTCTATAGCCTTTGATGGCAACTGGTCTACCGCAGAATGAAATGTAAAAACTCCGGGAAAAATCTGCTTCGTCAGTCATGTATCGAAAGATACACGGTCGCCTAAGCGTGTATCACGCATGGCACATAACTGATATATATATATATATACATATATATATATATATATATATATATATATATATATATATATATATATATATATGTGTGTGTGTGTGTGTGTGTGTGCGTGTGTGTGTATATATATATATATATATATATGGTGCGATGGTTAAATTGTCGCCATTATATATTTTTAGTTTCGCGCATGCGCATTGTTTGCTTTTCATTTTGTCGAATGCACAATATATTAGGGTCAGTTGGGCACCGTCTGTGAGAAAAAGAGCACCATGACGCAATTCATTCTGCAAGAAACTTGGAAACGGTGTGATGTACTGCTTGGCATTCGCGCCGGAATCCTCAAGACGAACATTTCAGAGATTTAGTGCGTCAATCTGTGCAGAGTGTTTGTCGAACCAGGTAACCTTCCGCGACTTCCGAAATGAACGCTTTTGTTTTTCATCGGGCCATGTCTAAGGATATTTCTTATTGTTCTTTTTATTATTGCGCTGTTGTTATTTGTGGCCAATGGAGCTGTGGATAAAACCATCGGTTTGTGATTTGATAACACAGTAGTTACAAGTCCTGTTCTTATTCAGTGTAGTAAATACAAAAGTTCTTTGGAAGCAGAGCGAATAATAATACTATTTATCCCTTATAGGCTTCACATAATATAGCTCTTCAGCCGTCCTTTCGTCTTTCAATATTTTCTCTTCTTAATGAAATTAAATCATTTATAATTTATTATACAGGGGGAGGCAGAGAAGACAGACGTTTTTGAAATTGCTATTACTCAGCCCCAGAGGGAGGGGCATATGTCTGACAGGCACCATTTTGTCCGTGGTGCACTTCTTTTTTCTTTTCAGTTGAATCCGTGGCGCTGTGGACGATAGACCACTGCGTCTTCGCCTATGACAATTTCGTAATGAATCATGAGTCTCTCACTGCAGTTCAGCGTGAGTTTCGTCGCCGATTCAACATTCACCAAAATCACGCTGTTACCACTCGTAACATAATGTTACGTTGAGGTTCATGCACTTTGTACACGAGGTACACTAATGAAAAGCAGACCGGTGGGGGTCCCACGAAAGGTACGTATCCCAGAAAATGCGGAACGCGTCAGACAAGACTTTCTACGCAGTAGGAATCGCTCTGTTCGGAGTCATGCGACTGAGCTTGGCATCGATAATCGTACGGTAAGGCGTATTTTGTATGAAGAACTGCATTTCAACCTCTACAAATTGGTCATTGGGCAACAGTTGTGACCGGGGGATTATGCACAGCGGCTTAACTTCGCACGTCAGACAAATGACAACCTCATTTTGTTAATGAGTGATGGGCTCCTGAAAATCCGAGAGAACTGCATGAAAGACCACTGCATAGGCTCAGTGTGACGGTTTAGTGTACTATTGGAAAAGCTGGCGTCATTGGTCCTTACTTTTGTGAAGACCATAATGGAAATACTGTTTCTGTGATCTTCGAGCCTTACATTGAGATGATAAACAATTTCTTTGCGTCTGAATTACGACGAAAACGTATTCCTATATTCCGACGTATGTGGTTTCAGCAGGCTGGGGCGACGGCCCACACAGACCATCAATGGGTGTTCTTCGTCATCTATTCAGTGACCGCCTCGTTTCTCAGTTTGCTGATACTCCTTGGCCTTCTCGGTCCTCTGATTTGTCCATGGGTGATTATTTCATGTGGGGAAATTTCAACGGACGTATGTAAGAGCATAGTCCCCGTACACTGGACGATTTGAAGGAAGCTATTCGCGTGGTAGTCGCCCAAACCGATAGAGCAATGCTAGAAAGAGTGTAGGCCAATTTCCAAGAACGCCTTCAGAAACGCATCAAGGAGAATGGGCACTAAATGAGGGATGTTTTCTTCCACACTTGATTTTATCAAATGCGAATTCAATACGGACACATTGATGTCAAGATAACAAATTTTTGAAGCTAAAATTAATTGGTGTTGTGAATTTTAAAAAAAATGTACGTCCTCTCGGCCTCCCCCTGTATTATTCATAATTAATTGTCAAAAAATGATCGGTTTAACTTTATTAACCATAGCTAGTTCTGGCACAAGGCGAATAAAGTGCAGTACTCTTTGAGAACTGAACTCATTGGAGCAACAGTAAAGCGAGTTAAACATGCTGGCCATTAAACTACGGCTCGCTGACATGAATCGATGTATATACAGCATAAATTACTAATATCTTAGTAATGAAAACATATTTATTTTGTGACGTAATCTCCTTGCTTGCCAATGCACTTAATCCTACACTCCTCCATAAATGACATCGATCTAACTTTTTAAAATGTATATTTTGGATTTGCAGACCAATATCTTGATAATAAAAGATATGTAGATCAAAATTCAGGTAATGCACACGCACAATTATATATATATATATATATATATATATAATTGTGCGTGTGTGTCAATTTACTAAAAAAATAATCCAAACTGGCGAAAATACAGTTCTAATATCGTCATCAGACAAGTTGATAAAGCTTATACATACATAAATTTGGAAAAATTAGATGATTAAAAAGACAACACATCATTGGGTAAAAATGGTTCAAACGTTCTGCATATTAGAGAGCTTTCGGTTAAATATTATCCAGGAAGATTTTTATTTTTAACAGAATGTATGGATTCTTTATGTATGTATCTAGAGTTGTAGGAATGTTTTATTTTCAAAACATGGTCAGCATATTATGGCGTTGTGCATAGTTAATGTTATTGGACAATTTTTACAATTTTAATCCAGAATAGAAAGTACTTATACGAACGCAAGAAAAATAAAATAACTTAATCGCAGTACCTTATCAGTCGTCTTCAAAGAAACATGTATAAAAGTGTGATTGCAGCCTAAATACATTATATATATATATGTATATATATATATATATATATATATATATTATAAATTGATTTATTTAAAATATGTTTTTTTTCGCTAAAAGCCATATTTTAAATAAATCAATTTATAATATTAATGCTCTGTAAATTTACATTTAGCACTATTTTGTAAAAATAAAAATATCTATAAGAACACCGGATTATATATCTTACTGTTCTTTCTTTATTTATATATATATATATATATATATATATATATATATATATATATATATATATATGTATCCTACGGGAAATGAAGTTGCACGTTGAAAACATCAGTTCCTTCGAATACCGAAATGAATCTTTTTTCGATTCCGGTCTGTATTTAGATGAGGGAAAGACAAGGTTACATCATGAAACAGGAAACATTTAAATAACCCAGAAAAGGCTGATGAAACGTAAGAACAATTCAATTATACATACATATATACATATATATATATATATATATATATATGTATGTATGTATGTATTACTTCAAACGTTATCTATAGTGGATGCCCGTATATGAGTAGACGTTCCGTTTATTTTAAGCAGTATTTATTATGTCTATCGGCCTGCGTGCACGAGAAAACTTAATAAAGAATATGTGCCTTATGGCAGGATTCGAACCTGCGTCCCCTTTGCAGCGTCTACTCAGTTTCAGATATCCACTAAAATTACATTTGAAGTAATATATATATATATATATATATATATATATATATATATATATATATATATATATATATATATATATATATATATATATATATATATATATATATATATATATATATATATATATATATATATATATATATATAAAAATGATTTGCACTTTACTTTTCTTCAGCAATACAACGGCCGCTTGTTGCCTTTGTATGTATGCTACAGGGTTGAAAAACATTCGACTCTCTTTCTATTTGCAATGTTTAAGCGTTTATAAATAACAATAAAGCTGATTAAATGAAAGTGATTTGTCTTTGAGGCGAGGCCTTGAGAAATTCTTCCACGACCTTTGTCCTCCATGCATTTTGTCCGCTGTCCTTCGTTTTGTTAAACGCAAGATGAAAGCGAAATAATTATTCACAGAGGGGCAAGAGCGTGCACGCCCCACCCCCACGCCACCCCCTATGAACGCATGCACGCAAGTATTGCGAATCTTCACCCCTCTATAAATAGTTATTTATCTATTCTTATAGCATGATATGACGCGTATGGAATCAGTCTCAGTGCTTATTTTGTTGATCTACAGTCTTTAAGAAAACATTCACATGCTCAAAATGACATTCACACACAGACGTACATACACATACATACATACACATACACATATATATATATATATATATATATATATATATATATATATATATATATATATATATATATATAGTTGGATTGATGTGAGTTTGTGAGTCTGGGTTTCAGACTGACGATCGCAAAAGCGTGAAACCCAGGGTCACAAACTGACATCAACTCAACTAAGTATGTTAGCTCCATCACAGATATTGTGCATTTTCCAATAAGTACCGCGCATATATAATATATAAATATTATATATAAAAAATTGCATATATATATATATATATATATATATATATACTTACAGTTTTCATATATATATGTGTGTGTGTGAGTGAGTGTGTATATGTATATATATATGTGAGTATGTATATATATATATATATATACATACATGTATGTATATATAGATATATAAATGTGTAATATATGTGTTTTGTGTATGTGTGTGTTTTATTTCTTTGAAAATGAATTCCAAATTACAGTTGTTTACATTTTTCTTTTGTTATGCTCACACGTGTTTTCTTTTGTTATGCAAAAAATGTCTGTTGATTCCGAACGGTTTCGATTAAAACTAGCACAGTAATATTAATATACTTTATCTTAGGCCACCGCACTTGGAAACACCGATTCCGAAGTTAAGCAACGTCGACCCTGGTTAGTACATAGGTGGGTGATCGCTTGGGAATACCACATGCAGTAAACTTGGATGTCCTTGTGCTGTAATGGATAACGGCTCGGAATTGTTAATCGGAGAGCCGAGTTTCAATTCCAAGTTTGGGTTCGTTATATTCACTTGAGCGCAGATACTCTTGGGGAAGGTAGGAATCTACTTCATCTCCCCCACTTATGGGCTAATTAGTAAGAATTATATCATTTAAAAAATATCATCTAAAAATAAATCTTACAATCTCAAAAAAAATTCTGGCTTTAAATAAACTTCAAAGTGTTAATAAGCTATAGAAAAAGAAATCAATCAATCAATGTTATCGTAATCTATGCACAAAGATTAGAAAGAGGATGAATTTAATTTAAGGATCATTGTTAAAAAATGCATTACTCCTGTTTAACAAACTAAAATATATCGAATTAATTATAATATATAAAAAAAAAGCTAAAAAATATATAACCTTATTATTAGAAATAACATCTCTCTGACGAGACCAGAACTATAACAGACTAGCATTATTTATGAATTTAGATTCCCCATAGGTCGTTTCCAAAGAAAAAAAAACAAACATAAAGAATTATGTTTAAGAACCTCAACCTGACTGCGAAGACGACTGGCGATACATCTCTGAACAGAGCTCAGTATGTACAGATTTAAAGAAGTAAGAAATTGTATCCACTTCAATGTGCAACATTAGTGCTTCTCAACCTTTTAAGCAACGGCACACCTCGAAGTAAGTGAAAATACCACGGCACACTTAACAAAATTTTTAAATGGTATACATTTAAATATTAAACCATAGATTAAAAAATACACCATAGATTTAAAAAAAAAAAAATACACACACAAATATGAACTTACTTTATTCAATATTTCTATTCAACTAATTGTGCAGCTTATTTAATGTGAAAGGTGAGCCTCGTGTTTTTTTCACGATTTCTTCAATGCTTGGTCGAATGTACAATAAGCAGACACTCAGTTCTTCTTCATTTGAACGTAGTCTTTGTCGCTTCTTATTTTTGATGTTATTTAAAGTTGAGAAGCCTAATTCACATAAATAAGAAGTAGAAAGTCGCCTTTTTAGCAATTGTGGGATATCCCTTTTGTATTGAAATAAAAAAATGTATCAATGGTAAAATTCAGAAGCGAAAAGGCTTCTTCGAATACAAGAAAGCATAATAAAAACGAAACAAAAGTACTTTTCAACCTTGTTCGACGAAACATGTATAACACAGGAATTTTTGCCCAAATACAATACTACAAACACACATACACACACACATATATATATATATGTACTACTTAGCATTCACACCGGAAGCTCCAATACGAACATTTCAGAGTGTAAATCTGATGACAGTGAATTGACAAAGAGTAGGATGAGTCTAATGGTGATTACGAAAGTGTTTAGAGTGATCATTAGTCATAGCAACATCACGCCTCCATTCATCTTCCCACAGCGTCTCAAACTCAACACGGAGGCCTACATCAAATTTAGTGCTGCTCTGGGTCAAGAGGGTGGTTGTCGGAAGTCCCGATGTCTGGTAACAGGATTCTGCACCATGCCAATCTAGCAGGAGAACCTAGTAGGATTGTCAGATAATTTCTGAGACCACATCACCCTTTATATCTGGCTACCTAAGTCCCCAGACTGCAACACTTTTGATTATTATGTGTGAGGCGTAGTTGAGCAACAAACTCCTTGTAACACGGAAGACGAGCTGAAGCAGGAGTCATGGCAGCGTTCACCAGCTTAAACAAGGAGACAGTCCAGAAGAGTTGCAGGTGGTTCTGAAGTCTTGAAGGCCGTGGTTAGAGCCATTATTGTCTTAGTGACCATTTAGCCTGCATTTTTTCAACAGTTAAAGATGGATATAGTAGATATTTGTAGAATATTTTGATTTTATGCAGTGTTTCATTAATTTTGTGCAGTTTACTTAATTTGTCGAAAAGAGTTTCACGAATATTTTATTTTATTTGCTTTGACATTTTTATTATATGGTCAGTTGAATCATGTTATTATACGGTCAATTGAACCATGTTATTATATGGCTAGTTGAATCATGTGATGTTTCTGATTCTGGTGGATATTTTTTGCTACATTGAGAGCAAGAGAGATAGGGGCAGGCAGCAAGCCACTTAACTGATGTGTTTGTGTGAATGGAATAATGAATGGGTGGCGAGGCCTTATCAATGGAAAAAAAAGTTGTGGAGAGTCATGACCACCGATGCCCTGGAAGGACGTGGCACACAGACGAAGACTCATGTTGATGGTATCTTTCTATGTTTAATAGAGTTTTTGTTGATGGTTAATAATGTTAGAAATACAGTAAAGAGATTTTAAAAGTCTCTTGGATTCCATAGAATAAATATTGGAGAGCCATAATCGCCTATAACCTGAAGGAACACAGCAACTAGAAGAAGAATTAATCGGATTCGCCTATAACACGGTTCACACTCCTCCAGATCTTTTGAACAGGAGAATAAGTTTCTCCCTTTATTTCATGTTTAGAGCTGGATTTTCGGTTCCTACTAATGTCTTCTTCAGCTTTGTACTCCTGACGCCTGCGCGTTAACTTTGAAAATTGATTCACTAACTATATAATTCATTTTGTTTATTTATTTTATCACCTCCACTCTTAGGAGTAGATATTTCACCTATCGTCCGGTTCACACTCCTCCTTGGTTTTTGATTAGGAGTAGAGGTTTATACTTTGTTCCCTGTTTATGATTGGGTTTGTGGTCCCTATTACAATCTGCTTCGGCTCTATACTTCAAACGTGTGTCCTTTCATATGCTAATATAAATCCATACAGTAATCATCTAATTTGAGTAGCTCTTGGCCCTTTTATTGGTGAACATTAGTAAGAAAAAAAAAAAAAGAAAAAACAATTGCTGATAGTGGATTGTTGTTTGGTTTTCTGTCTTTTTATTTTTGATTGATCAGGTTTCTATGGTTAATCAAATCTTTGCAAATTATTCATAGCGGTTTTCTATAAGGTTGATATATTTATACCTTTGTGAAGGCTTAACTTATCCTCTAAATATTCTAACTACTGTGGAGCAATGGATAGCGGTTCGGATTGAGGAATGGAAGAGCCGAGTTCGAATTCCAGTCGAATCCATTACATTCAGTTACGTGCTAATACCCTTGAGAAAGGTATGAATCTTCTAAAGCTATGCGTAAATAGCAGAACATACCGGTTTCTATAGCCCTGGATGGCAACTGGTCTATTGCAGAAAGAAATGGCAACCTACTGCGGGGAAAAAAATCTGCCTTGTCAGTCATGTATCGAAAGATAAATGATCGCCTAAGCGTGTATCACGCATGGCACATAACTGGTTGACTGACCTTCTTTTGGCTTGTTTAAATCTCAATTTCAAATTCTATTTCTTTGAAATGTTCTATAATTTCTTTTCTGGTTTTATCTTCTTTTTTTTTATAATTACAAAGGATTACAAGCCCGTCGTCTCTTTAGAATCTAAGATCTTTTTCTTACTTTATAATCCTAGGTAGGGTTTGTAGAATTCTTGATTAATAGATTCCTACATCAAGTTGCCCCGGGTTTTCTGCGTTTCAACCGAGCAATTCATATCTTTCTCGGAAAATACTCCACTAAAATATAAAGAACTTCATTTTCTGTTATTTCTCTTTCTATTTGTCTTCTGTTTATTCCTTTAATTCCCGTAAAGTCTTTCTCCATACCTTGTCTGCTGTATTTAATATTTCTTATTGTAACCAAATATCCGAGACGGAAAATTAGTGATCAATTCTAGATAAAGGGCTGACAGAGTAGGCTCTTTCTGCGAGGTTTTATTTCAGTATTTTTTTTATCTGTACCTATAACTAGCAGCATGGCCTGGCGTTGCCCGTGCTTGATTCAAAAATCGTACGACTCATACAGCAATCGCTATTACTTGACTTAAAATATTTTTGCCCTTCCTTGCATTTAAAGGAGTGCCCTTTGCTGTGCTGATGTTGCTACATGCCTTACTTCTTGCCTATCTCACACTGCGAATTTTTTCTAAGCTCTATACTAAACATTAAATCTGTTACGAAAAAAAGAACTAAACAAAATGAACACAAAACGATCAGCTTTAAAAAAAGGATTCGTAACTGGAAAAACCGAATGAAAAAAGAATGTTAACAAATACTTTTTCACATCCAACCCAGTTCTGCGGAATCAAAATCAACGTTGAGTTTAAGCAAGCGAGTGAGCCAATTGGAGTAAAGTGACATGCAGATTTAAATTTTTCCCACTTGTGACGAATGCAGCTATAGATTTTTTTTCGCATGCTAACATGCTAATTAACATTTGTGTCAGTCAGCTGTTGGCTCTCACGGTGGCCAATGGAATCTTCCTGCCTATTCGTGGCAGACAGCTATTTGCTCTCACTCTGGCCAGTACAAAATGGCCGCAAACTACATGAAAACTGCCGTAGAAGCATGAAAAAATCGATTATTTCCACTATCGATGGGAGTTGGGAAACACAAAGTCAGTCTTGGCCTTTACGCTAACTTGGAGCATGTGCATGTAAATTTTGTTGCAAATCAGTCGAAAATTGCGGCCGTGCATTCGTTACACACACACACACACTGCCTTTTATAGATAGAGATTCTCAAAATGTGTGTGTATGTACGAATGTATGTATGCATGTATGTGTGTGCGTGTGTGTGCGTGTGTGTGTTTGTGTGTGTGTGTGTGTGTCATCGGACGTTGCTTATGCGTTTCCACAGTTTTCAGCCGATTTCGATGAATTTTTTTTTTGTTTGATAGATAATTCTTCAGTACCGGTTTTGAGTCCAAATCGTTGCCGACAATGGCTCTCCACTACTTCCTGTCCATTATAACTCTCAGCAACGTTCTACTATTTACTATTTGTTCTTGGATATATATATTTCATAAAAATTTTAATAAAAATAAATAGTTTAAATTATTACAATATTATTTATTATTATACAGTTCCCTTTTCAGGGCCATCCTTTGATTCAAATTGTCAGCTCCCCTCCCATTTGAGGATGTGCCTTATTTGCACCCAAATGTTGTTACTAATATTGATTTTCGGGTGGGATGACTATAAACTTAAGCTGCTCTAACTGAACGGCAAAAATTCTCAGTAATAAAAGACCCGGTTAAAGGCGGGTTACAATGCTAGTCAAAAATATTTCTCATCCACAACGCGGTGAAAATGGGAACTGAGGTCCTAGTTTATATTATCAGCCAAACAAGTTATATCCACTGCCAAATTTTTCTTAATTGTTAAATCATATTGTTTGATTTTTGATTTATTATATTTCAAGTAATTAAAAAAGTTATTTTTAAGGCGGAAGTCATTTTAAATTGCTCAAGAGGAATTTCCACTTCACTTAACAGCGTAAGGAAAAAATCGACATAGTATAAGACTTTAAATAATTAAGGATTTTATAAATAAATGAAAACCGAGTGACGTTTTATACGAAATACGTTGTTGGAATGCAAGCAATAAAGATTCTTCTGTGTCGTTCCTATAAACACTTCATTGGTAATTGTGCTGATGAACGTTCATATATGGTACCTAGACTTTATGAATTTAAGCACAGCACGAGATTGGCGTCAAGCTCACTTGATTTTACAGTTGGAATCGATAGATTTTTACCTCCAATCAGCATGGTTGATGCTAACCTCCAGGAGAGTGGATCATTGCACCTTCTCCGGCTACTGTTTTATACCCCTCTTCTGTGGAGGTGGGGGGGGGGGTGACGGGGGCAATTCCACAACGAACCTACATTCTTCTCTCTCGGTCGTCTTATCCCGGTTGGGTGATCGCTAGTTGCCTTCTTCTCTTTCTTTATTCTCTCTTGGATGGCTGATCGCTAGTTGTTTTGTTCGGAGTTAAAATGAGACATCAACAAAGGAAATTTGTGTGTCTCACTAATTGACTTCGTTGTCGTGTCCCTTCAGGATGTGAAAGATCATGGCTTTCTATTATTTTCTGTCCTTTGAACTTGTTTTTTTTTCCTGTCTCGTCAAACTCTGTTCTGCTAACCATTTCTTTCTATCTCTTCTAAACCCTGTTCTGCCAATCATTTTTGCTATCTCTTCTAGACCCTATTGTGCCAACCATTTTTGCCATCCCTTCTAAAGCCTGTTCTGCCAGCCATTTTTGCTATTTCTTCTAAACCCTGTTCTGCCAACCACTTTTGCTATCTCTTCGAAACGCTGTTCTGCTAACTGCTTTTCTCTTTCTCTCTTGTCTTCAATACGGCTTGTGATTATCAAATTTTCGAAACATTCATTAAGTGGTCTAGAAAGTTCGAGTTTCTCTTTTTGATTCTATGTGTTAATGGGCATTTTCTTTCTATTTATACCTAAATTGTGTTCGTTGCACACATGTTTATCCATAGTTTTCTAGGCACCATTCTGATAAACCTCATTTCTGTTGCCGGAAGTCTCTTTTTAATCTGTGAGCAGATTTTCTCGCATTCACTGGCATATAGGACCTACATAAACGTTCAATACTCTATTCATTGTTTTTAACGACATTTTCCTGTTTCTTAATTGTTTCCTTAGTTTCTTGAGGGGACCTTTTGAATGATCCTTCGAATTTTGGTGTTGTATTTTCTGATCTCTGTTAAAACAATTCCTACAGTATCTTTCTATATTTCTGAGATGATGTATTATGTACATTATTTTCATTATTCGGACTATTGTCCTCATCTTTGTCGCCATATTTATTGCAACGTTTCGGCCGTTGTATTCTCCGGCCTTCTTCAGGTGGTTGGAATGTCGAATTGAACCCTTTATTTTGCTCACTGGGGTTGACTGTTATAGTTCCGCGTGCCATGTTTTAATGGATGTCAGTTATCAGTTATCTCCTGTTAATTCCCCTCTCCAAGTTCTCCACTGCCTTAACCGGGTATCGAACTCACACTGTTTGGGTCCTGTCACTGGATTTAACTAACGCCTTTATCCACTGTGCCATGTGTATTTGAGGACACATGGCACAGTGAATAAAGGTGAGGACAATAGCCCGAATAATGTAAATAGTGAACAATTCATACGCATTTAATATTTTGTAATTGCTTGCTTTTGGGATCCCCATTTTGTAATTCCCTTGTTGTGCTGTTCCTTTTGCTGACAACCATATATTATCTTTTGTTACAATTAATGTTTCTCTCATGTAACTGCTGTCAACATTGTGTCATGGATATGCCTGAAGTTGACGTTGTTAAGGTTCTGTTCTAGCCGTTATTAATGGATCCGGCTAGGAATTTTAATTCTCTCAGGATTGCTTCTCTGTAAGTCTGGTGAGAAGATACATCCTTGTCTTATTCCTCTGTCTACTTGTGTATATTTACTAAATTCGTTTTATCTTCGTATGCAGGCGATTCACGCCCAGTATAAGCTCTGGATTATTCTAATATCCTTTCCAAATAAATCAAGCTTAAGTTCGGCGGACATAATCTTAACAACAACAGATACGTAAATAATACTGAGTTAATGATGGACTCCGAAGGATAACTAAAAATTCTTAGGTAAATTCGTAAATAAAGAGCAGACTGTTATCTGTAAGAAGACATAATATTTTCTAGATAGTATATGATGCAGTACAAGTTTTTTAAATTTTTTTAAAATTATTATAAAGGATTTTAAAATCAAGCAAGTACAGGAATTCAACAATGTCAGTAGTGTAGCAACAGAGGACAGTAAATGCTGCACAGAAATTTGAAGTCGTCTAATAATATCGAAACATACTTGAAAATTCCAGAAAAATTAATTGTTGTGGCCTGTTTAGAGGCCAGAAAGAAAGACAGGGAAGACGAAGGTAGGTTGAACAAGTGTATTAAAATAACAGATATATACAAAGCAAGAGCGTTAGCAATAAGTAGTTAGAAATCTACGTCCGAACGGTAGGTTAACACTGCGTCTCCGCTACTCTACGACTCTATATTTAACAGTCCCCCCACGGAGAATGTATGTGGCACAAGGCCGAGTTTAACGTGGGTTTTTCCGAGCCCGTAGGCTCGGCCAAAAATATCCCCTTTGAACCCGCATAAGCGGGTTAGGGATCTGTCTACCTCCCCGGACGAAACTTTGACCTTCGGCAAAGCCTCGTCCGGGTTGCTCTCTGCCAAAGCAGAGAGTTCAACAGAAGTCGTACACAGTCAGAGACTGCTCTACGACTCTCCTCTAGGAAGTCTCGCAATTAGTATATATGAAAGAAGGAAGAGTTCATACTACTGTAGTAGGGTTTACCACAACATTAATAAAACAGTTGGAAAGTGAATCTGTTCAAGAAGTTTTCAGCACCTCCTCATATAATATTTATCATGAACATAAATCTGCTATACGTATGTCTGAAAATCCTGACGTATCAATGTAATTCAGAATACAGGTTTCGAAAACAGCGGATGTTAATGTTTTGCAGAACAGAATGATATGAATATAAAGTGCCCATCATTCTCATTTACAAAACAGAGACTGAATACACAGTTGTAAACCCCTTTTTCTTTAGCTGGATATTTTCGCACATGTCGTGTTCAGTGTTTTGTTTTTTTAATGAATTTACCCCAAGCAAGGTGATAATGCCACTGAGATGCAACGAGGCAGCTGCGCAGGAAAATGAACCAAGACTCTAGAAGGAACCGGAAACCCAATCCTAAACAGGGAACAAGAGACAAACCTCTAGTCCAGTTCAAGAAATAAACATCTACTCCCGTTCAAAAGATTGGGGAGGAGTGCGAACCGAACCATAGGGAAACTATTTACCCCTAGTGAGGAAAAATAAATAGTTAATAAAATTTAAGAGTTTAGGTGGAGACGTTAGAAGTACAAATTTGAAGCAGAATTTAGAAGGAAACGGAAATCCATCCTAAACAGTAAAAAAAGGATAAACTTCTAAATTTATTCAAAAGAACGGGGAGGAGTGTGGACCAGACGATAGGCGAACCTACCTTTTTCTATTGAGGAGATAAATAATTAGTGAATGACATTTCAGAGTTTAGGCGGTGATGTTAAAATTATAGAGTTGAAGAAAATTTTAGACTGAGACGGAAACCCAATCCTCAACAGGATACAAGGCATAAAACTGTACTCCCGTTCAAAAGACCAGGAAGGAGTGCGAACTGGTTGATAGCTGGAAAGTGTTTTTTTAAACAAACACCATCCTATAGTCTTATCAAGTGATTAAACATTAATTTTTTTTTAAAGAAGGGCTTCTTCGTCGGCACGAGAACTTTTATGAACCATCTTGAAATTTGTTAATAAGGTTTGGTTTTGTGTGGGTAAAATGTTTGCAATTATTAGTTTTTATTTATTGTCAATAACTGTTAATTAAGATTTGTCTAATTATGAAATTAGATCTATAATTTAATTAATTTACATAATTATATCCTATTTGATCCTACTTTATAAAAAAAAACAGCTTGCGGAAAAAACATGACGACAACTGGATCGACGTATCTAGAGTCAAGTCATGCGCTTAAAACACCTGCTACTAAGCGATCGTTAGTAAGGTTTTTCGTCGCTTCTTTTTTTTTCTTCTTCTTCTGATTATATTTTGCCTGAAAACTTTCCATGGAAATAGCGATAAAGTAGCGAGAAGCTAGCACAGTTTCTCCTTAAATATATTCTCTGAGTGTTTAATTGTATTCTTCATTCCTCTTTTTCTTCTTTTTCTTCTACTTTTTTCTTCTTTTTCTTTTTCTCCTTTTTTGCGTCTTCTTCTTTCTTCTTCTTCTTCTTTAATTTTTTTATTCTGATTATATTTCGCCTGAATACTTTCCATGGAAATATTGAATAAGTATCGAGTGGTTTGCACCCTTTTCCCTTTAATATATCCCCTGAGGGTTAAACTATCTTGTCTCTCTCTCCCCATTCTGCTTCTCAGAAAGGTATGCTTTCTGTTTTTGGATGTAAATATAAGTTTCATTGTAGTTCGGATTTTCCATAAGATTTTCTGGTCACATGATTTTTTCATAGCATTTTCTGTATTCTTCGGTAGAACAACATTTTTACTGCTTGGAATCTCTTCTTCATTTGCGAGCAGGTTATTTACCATTTATTGCAATATAGATTCGAGATTACAATTATTTCTTTATTTCTAACAATTTCTTCCTACGTCTTAATATGTTGCATAAATTTTTGAAGACATCTTTCCTTATTCTTCTGAACCTTTCCAATTTATGCGTCTCATTTTCTATCGGCTTTTACTACACTCTTCCTTTTCTATGTGCAGGACTTTGGCGATCATGGCTCTCCACAATTTCCTATCCTTTGTAGCTCTTAATATTTTTTTTTGCTATATCTTCCAAACCCCACTGCAATACCCACTCTCCGGGTAGGTCATGAGTTGTTTTCCTCTGTCTCTCTTTGCTTTCAATCTGACCTGTGTGCACCAAATTTTCCAAGTCCTCTTTCCTCATTATGTGCCCTAGAAAGCTCAAATGTCTGTTCCTGATGTTTAATATAAGTTTCATTTTTATTTATATTGTCTCTAGAACTTTGTCGTTACTTACATTTTCGGTTCAAGGTATTCTCAGCATCCTTCTGTAAAACCATATTTCCGTTGTTTCAAGACTCTTCCTAATCGGCGAGGAGATTGCCCAGCATTCACTCTTATATAGGGGGACTGATATTATGTAAGAGTTCCATATTCTTTTTTTCCATTGTTATTATAGCGAAATCCGACTTCAATAGGTACATCCAAATTTTGATCTTATACCAGTCACTGCTATATCGAATTCAGTCATCGGTGAGAACATTTCAATTCTAGCTTTTATACAAAGTAAATTCAGTCCTCAGCGAGTGTATTCCAGTTTCTCGTATTTCAATCGCTATAACAGCGAAGTCAGTCTTCAATGGATACATACCAATTATGCCAGTTTTCGAATCCCTACTTTTTTTTTTTTTTTTTTTTTTTTTTAAGCATTTCACCCCAAGCAAGGCGGGAAGCCACTGGGACGCAAGGGGTTACAGAAAATAGGAAGATCAGATAGGAGTGATAGAAGAAAGGATGAGGGTAGTAGATAGATTAAGGCAACTGGAGATGTCGATTGACATTACACTTGAATAGCTGGAGATTATAACTCACAGGGAAACAGGAGAAGGGAAGAGAGTTCCACTCTATAGTGAATTAAGTTTCTCTAATGGATGCATCCCAGTTTTGAGTCGGAACTATAGCGAATTCAGTCCTCACTTGGTGCATCGCAATTTTAAAGGTGTCTACTTACTACAATCAACAGCGAATTCAGTTTCCAGTGGGTGAATCCTAATTTTGACCTAACACCAGTCGGAACTATAGCGAATTCACTCCTCTGTCAGTATATCCCAGGTATGACCTTATGTCAGTCACTGCTATTGCGAATTCAGTCTTTAATAGGTGTATTCCAAAAGTGATCTTACCGATTAGTAAGCCAGTAATAAAGACGATATGAAATATGAAATACCAGTATTAAGGAAGATATAATATATGCTTTTTTTTCAGTATAAGTTTGGCAATTACCCGCGTAAGTATTGCCCGATGGCGTTCGTTTGCTTATTTTATTTGTTTAACGGCATTTCAACTCGCTATGGATCATTTAAAGCCGAAATTTCATTTTCTTGAGAGTTTCGTGATAATAAAAATATATGTTGTTGTTCTTTCATAATTGCGTGTATGAAAGATGATACTCAGTTTTTGTACATATACATGTTTGTGTGGACATAATTACTAGAGGCGGAGATATGTGTGTTTTATGTTGAAGCTTTGTCAAAGTTATATTTTGGAATACAGTTTGAGTTCTTTAAGAAATTGTAGGATATTATATAGACTAATGTCATGAAATAGTTCTTTCGTATTCGTTGGTTGATTTTGTTTAGCGCCACATCAAACTGTATGGGTTATTTAATGCTGAAATCTAAATATTTGAAATGCGATTGCATGCATTCAACAACAAATAAAATGTATTCTTTGTCATTTTGCTATAAAATGTATTATTGGCCATTTTGTAATAAAAAGTATCATTGGCCAATTTTTTATAAAATGTATTAGTGAACATTTTTTTATAAAATATATTGGCCATTTTGTTATAAAATGTTTTATTGGTTATTTTACTATAAAATGTATTATTCACCTTTTTTTTTATAAAATGTATTATTGAACATTTTTATAACATTTATTATTGGTCATTTTGATATAAAATGTAATATTGGTCATTTCTTTTTATAAATGTATTATTGGTCATTTTTTTTATAAAATGTATTATTGGCCATTTTGTTATAAAATGTATTATTGGTTATTTTGTTATAAAATGTATTATTGGCCATTTTTTTATAAAATGCATTATTGGTCATTTTGTTATCAAATGTATTATTGGCCATTTTTTTATAAAATGTATTATTGACTATTTTCTTATGTAATGTATTATTGGACATTTTGTTATAAAATGTATTATTGATCATTTTGTTATAAAATGTATTATTGGCCATTCTACTATGAATAGGAATTATTTGCAATTTTACTATAAATAGATATTTCTTGTAATTTTATTATAAAAAATTATTTTTATACTTTCATAGTAATTTTTGTTTGGGAGTTCTCTATTGGGCCATAGCTGAGGCGCTAACAGGTACTGCTACCCCAGGTCAGAGTGGATTTGGGAACAACAGCAATTAAAACGTGGTTCTGCGCTCCTCAAAACTTCTCCTGATCAGAGGGATTGCTGCCGGATGTAGTTTATCGTTATACCCAAGAATAACTGTCGTTTGTGAGAAAAATACAACTACCTTAACTAGTTTCTAATGTAAATTAACATATCTCTTAAAATATAACGTTTAGTACTGCCTTGTTTCGTATGACCGTTCAGTTAACAAGTCTTGGCATGATTAGATCTGAATTATTTTATTCACTTTTAGCTGAAAGTTACTTTTATTTTCAGCAAATTCCATACAATGCGAGTACCTCGGATCTGTCAGTAATTCTTTTCAACCAGGCCATGTTTATCTTTTATAACTTACGGTTCCAGGTAGCATGTTAACATTGTTGATTGCTTCTTAAAATCCAAATTGCTCAGAAACGTCCATATATTTCATATTTTCATAGATATCTATTTTTCTTACTTGTTTTTTTTTTTTTTTTTTTTTGATTGCTGGAGATTAGAACAACTCACCACCAGATGTTCCGTCTTGTACTGAATAACACTGCAGGGAAGCACTGACTAACCTGTTCAAAACCATCTCATTAACTACCAGCTCGGTTCCCCATTATGGCCAATATCAATGGTGCCAGTATAATTTAATGTTACAAGAGTTTTCTCTTAAATGAAATAAAAATACACTTGTAGATTTACAGCTGTATAATTTGAAGTAAAACAGATGCAAAAGACATAATTGAATGTACACGTTTGTCTGTGTCAGACCGTTCTGTCAAATTGAGGATTTACGCCTCCCCGTGTTACTATCGCGATTATATTTGATAGAGAAGAACCAAGATTTGATTATACTCGGTTATTATTATCTATATATTAACACGCTTGTTACGCTTGGTCGAGAGTTAAACTGAAAGAGAGATTAATTCGTGTCTTACAGTTTATCAACCCTTTGCAGGTTATTTAAAGCCAGAAGATACATTTAGACTGTAACTATGGCAAGGTTTTGATAAGTGGGAACTTGCGCATAAGTAAATATAACGAACCCACCCGAACATCCTAGCTTATATCACCAGGTATTCTGGGTACTGCCCAGGCTCGGCATTGCTTAAATCTCAGTGATCGTAAGGGAACCGATGTTTCAACTTGATATGACCGTAAGCTGCAAACAGAAAGAAAAATGGTCATCGGTTGAAAAGTGAAGAATATAACATTAAAAAATTTATTAGTACTTTCATGTAATTTACAAGAGTCCTGTTTATTATTATTATTAGTATTAGTATTATTATTATTATTATTAGTAGTAGTAGTAGTAGTATTAGTATTATTATTATTAGTAGTAGTAGTAGTATTAGTATTAGTAGTATCATTATTATTATTAGTAGTAGTACAGAAATTAAGAGAAAAGCACGATTTAAGAAAAGAAAAAGAAAAAACACTGTTAAACAATATTTCGACAGTATGTTTATCTTCTTCAATTTTTTTTTTTTTTTAAACGTGTCACAGAGAGTTGCGTCGAGAGAAAAGAGGAGTGAAGAGGAAAGGCAGAGAGAAGGCCACTAGCATGCAAGGGGTGACATTAGAGAGAGTTGCGTCAAGAGAAAAGAGGAACGTTGCTTTGTCTTGTAATGATAGAGGAAAGGATAGAGAGAAGGATAGGGGATAGATCAGGGCATCTGGAGACGTCGATTGGCATTGATTGACATTAGATTTTCGATAAAAAGATTTTCAAATATAAAAACATATTGGAAAGTGGTCAGCTTAGATATAGGCAGTTATATGTAGTGAGGAGGGAAACCATTTTTCGTCACCTAACGACCTGCTGAGGACAACATTGTCCTTGAACTGCAAGTGATTTTATGAAATTGAAACCACAGAAATAGAATGGAGTGGGTGCCATCTTAGATAAAGGCAGTGAGGTGTTAAATCATATTTCTTCATCTAAGTATCTGTAGATAATATTTCAGTATATTTTAGAGAGACTATGCCTCTTTTCTAATAATTATCTGGAAATGGCCGTGGGTTGAAAAGTACAAAGGTTATATTGGTCCTGCTAGATATTGCTATTATTTAATTTCCATCCGTGATTAATTTTTCTCGTTTTGAGGAAGGAATACTCATTTTATACTTCAGGCTTCAACTGTTTATATCCTAGCGAAACAATTTTACTATCAGTGCTGCTGACAAGTAACTGGTGTATTCTGGTATATAACTTATTTAAGTTTATAAATTATTATAAAGTTATTCGATTCTAATAGGATATAAACGCTCAAATTTATTATTTGTTAATAATATCAGATATTAATTTCTGTAAATAATCTTTTTTACAATAATAACAGTAATATTACATTATGTTATGAAGATATCATTATTAAATAATCTATGCTTGGTACAATAATAATAATAATAATAATAATAATAATAATAATAATAATAGTTAAAACTGGAAAAGCTTCTGATAGACTCATTGAAGAGATCCCTAGAAGCCCAGGCATTAAAGAAATGAAAAAAAAATCTCACAGGTACAGCTCATACTTTACGTAGAGATTTATGTATGTAACATGTGTGTGATATTAAATTGTTTTATTTTAGTTTTGTTTTTTATAAAATAATCTATGAAAATATCATGATGCCATTTCTGAACTTAGGTCTCAGGTTGGGACCCGGAAGGAAATTAATATACAACAGAAATGAAAGGAAATAATATTAATAATAATAATAATAATATATCCTCTAAAATTATCTTTGCAATATATCTTCTGGAATGTATCTTTGAAGATTGGGTATTGAACTCCCACTTTTTGGGTTCTGTCACTGGATCTAACCAACGCCTTTATCCACTGGGCCAATACCCGGCTAAGGCAGTAGAGAACTTTCAGAGGGAAAATTAACATGAGATAACTGATAACTGACATCCATTAAACATGGCACGTGGAACTAGAACTGTCTACCCCAGTGAGCGAAATAAAGGGTTCAGTTCGACATTCCATCCACCTGAAGAAGGCCGGAGCGTACAACGGCCGAAACGTTGTAATAAATATGGCGACAAAGAATAATGTAAATAATGTACATAATACTTCATCTCAGAAATATAGTCATAAAATTTGTACTTGGATAATGTTAACATCAGTTTTATGAGGCATGTGCCTAAAAACAAACTTGTGATAGCAATAAAATCAGAAATATGCCATTTTACGTTTCATTTTCTCCTCTCTGCATTGCTGAAAATGAAAAGAAAAGAAAAGAATTCGCGTATGACAAACCGGTCTAGCAATTTTACATCTGGATTATTTGCCTCCACAATTTTCACGATTTAGACATTTTTCTCATTCAGTACTAAGCGACTCTGGCTAACTGCCGATGTTTGCCAATTGGCAGTCGTATGAATCACATGAAGAACAACGGCATACGGTATTATGCTATTATTTACTGAATCTCGAGTTTGTAATTTTGTACCGTGCATTTTCTTTTGGCTTTGTCATCATTCAGGTGGCTGACATGAAAACTTAGATCTCTACAGATGACATGGGAAAGTGTACATGGTGCCATATTCTTGAGATTTGTCGTCATCAGGCTATCACTTGTTTTATCTTATACCTCAGATTTTGCCTCGTTAGCGGTTCTAGCAAGTTTACGTTATTGAAAAGTTAAAATATCAAAAATGTAATCATTTTTTCTATGATAATATATGCACTTTAAATTAAAAACAAACAAACTTCGTAACGCCATTGAAAAACAAAGATAATACTTTGAAAATTGATTAACGTTGTCATCAATTCATATACTATTGTGGAAAGGAAATTGTCAAATTATTGACTTGATTTCATTAAGGGTACATTTTCAGACCCGATTTCGATCACGAATCCCGTAACCTATTAGATATGTAAAATCGCCACCTGTACTGCATCCGTAGCAGCAGTGGTATGATTGGGTAAGGTACCCTGAAATCAAGCCTCCCCAGGTTGGTTTGAAATAAAAATTTTCCTTCTCCTAGACTAGATGCCAACCAAGGCTATAATACCTACTCTGTCCTGTTATTTACTCGTAGGTAGGAGAAGGGAAGAGATAGTTTCATACTTTTCACAAGGTTGTTTGCAGGTAAGTGACTATAACGAACTCGACTTGGAATCGAACTCGGCTCTCCGATATCTCATTCCGATCCTCCTCCGGGGCATGACGATAAACTACATTTAGCAGCGAGCCTCTGATCGGGAGGTGAAGAGGAGCGTGGAACCAACTCTTAATTGCTGTTGTTCCCAGGTCCACCCTAATCCAGAGTGGCAGCGCCTGTTAGGGGACCCAGCTATGGGCAAATAATGAACTTACAAACTGGAGTCAAAACATGAAAATATAAATATACATTATAAAATATTGCCATAAATATATTTTCATAGTAAAAAAAAAAATCAGTAATACATTTTTTTGAAAAAAAAGAAAAGTTTTACCAAAACTCTCAAGAAATTAAGATTTCGGCATAAAATGACCCAGGAGGAGTTGATATGCCGTTAAACAAACAAACTAAACTAATCATTACACATTCACAGTCAGTCAGTTATGTGCCATGCGTGATACACTCTTAGGCGATCATGTATCTTTCGATACATAGCTGACGAGGCAGATTTTTTTTCCCGCAGTAAGTTGCCTTTTCTTTCCACGATGGACCAGTAGCCAGCCGAGGCTATAGAACCCGGTTTGTCCTGCTATTTACCCATCGCTGGGGTGGAGAAGAAGAAGAGGATTCATACCTTTCCCAAGAGTATTAGCATGTAAGTGAATGCAATGGATTCGACTGGAAATCCAAGCCGCTATCCATTATTCTACCGTACCTCCCGTTCAAGTCTTACTCTAAAATAAAAATTAATTTTGACGTTCTATTTTTAAATTTCCTTGTAGATTACTTAATATCATAGTGAGGAAATTTTGCATGAAATTGTACCTTTAATTTGAGTATCAGATACTGTATGTTCTGTGATTTAAAAACCTTCTTTTTATTAACGGAAGTGCCAAGAAAAATTCTTTCTATCTATGGAAAGCGCGTCGTCATCCGATCACATCGGGATCGTCATCTTCTGTTCTTATTCCCTTTCTCCCCTCTGGTGGTTGTGAAGGACCAGTCTAATCGTGAAGAGTTGTGAACAGGAGTCACGGAGGAGTGTGGGTGGTGGACGCGGCTGCTTGAGTCGGGCTCTCTTGACAGTACGTAGCAGATTCTCTTCATGTTGACGGTTGGACTTTGAAGTCTTGGTCCCCGCACCCAGTGATGGCCTACCCTGGGAAGGCCGATTTGCTGCAACGGTTTCCCAGATCTCATGGTCGGTTTCGACCTGTGTCAGGGATGTTTTCAACTGGTCTTTGAAGCGTCGTTTTCGGCCTCCGTGGAGACTCTTCCCGCTGGCAGGTTCTGTCGAGTGGGACGCATTTTGAATATGTGGCTTGCCTAGCGGAGGCGATGTTGATGGATGGTAGTCTCGATGCCGGAGAGAGATGTTCGAGAGAAGACCTCGTTGTTGTATGGAAAGGTCTTTTAAGCGTCCAGGTATGCCGATGATGATTAATGCAGTTCTGATCAGGATATCCTTTTGCTCAAAAATGATCTGGAGTCAAGTTCAGTCAATATTGAGTTTCTACAAACCGTAGATGAGGTAAATTCTAAGCAAACTTCAAAAGTATTAGCAATCTTCATGAATTCAGGAGGTACGGTGGAGTAATGTATAGTGGCTCGGATTGAGAAATCAGAGAGCCGAGTTCGAATTCCAGTCGAATCCATTACATTCACTTACGTGCTAATAGAATGAGGTATGAATCCTTTTCTCATAGCAGGGATGGGTAAATAGCAGGAGAGACTGGGTTTTATAGCCTGAGATGGCAACTGGTCTACCACAGAAAGAAATGACAACCTACTGCGGGAAAAATATGTCTCGTCAGTCATGTATCGAAAGATGCATGATCGCCAAAACGTGTATCACGCATGGCACATAGACTGACTGAATGTGCAATGATTAATTTAGTTGGTTTGCTAACGGCATATCAACGCCTCATAGATCATTTCATGCCGAAGTTTTATTTTTTTGAGAGTTTTGGTAATTTTTCTTTTTTTGATCGGGTTCTATAGGCTTGGATGGCAACCTAATAAGGGAAAAAAATCTGCTTCGTCAGTCATGTATCGAAACATGATCGTCTAAAGTGTGTCACGCATGTCACATAACGGACTGATTGATGAATTC
The DNA here is from genome assembly GCA_903632075.3 of Acanthosepion pharaonis. Taxonomy (NCBI): domain Eukaryota; kingdom Metazoa; phylum Mollusca; class Cephalopoda; order Sepiida; family Sepiidae; genus Acanthosepion; species Acanthosepion pharaonis. The sequence continues at coordinate 1,132,124 of CAHIKZ030005299.1, forward strand.
AGTAAAGTGTCAATAGGTCTCTCACTATCTTCTCAGCTGAGTCAGTATTACCCTACGCTTACTGGGCATTATCATTGATGAAAAGTTGCTTATCTCTATTCATATCTACCGAAATCAACAAAGACTAACATCCACTGAAAAATCAGGACTACACCTGAAAAAAGAGTAACGCTCTGCGTTTGTTGAGTGTTGAATTACTAAATCAAAACAAAAAAATACAGAGAAATATTGTTGTCAATTGGAAGCATTTCTGAAAAAAAAAGCGTCTTTCATTGTTTAGTCGTGAAGGAGTGTGGCTCTTACACCATAATGTAAACCCATCTTTTATCCGATTAATTCCCTCCACATTGCTCCATCTGGCTATCATCTTTTTATATCATTGCAATATTTTGGGTGGGAAAACTGTTATTTTTTATGTGTGAAAAAAGTAATAAGGATATTGAACGTTTCTTTGTACAGAAACCTGAGGAATTTTACGCGTGTGGGATAAAAAATTTTCTGAATAGATGGCATTACTTTATCGATAATTAGAAGAGATGTTATCTTGATTAAAAATATCATTAAGAGTAAAACGGCATCTGTTTGTTTTCCACCTGCAAAATGCGACAGGACTTTCTTTCCAACCAAATCAATAAATGGCTTTAACAAAAAAAAAACAACAAAACAAAACAAAAAAGCTGGAAACTTTTGTTTATACCTAGTATTTGGCTTAAAAATAAGCCGTTTGAAAACTGAATAAATACACAATATGCAAACTAAAGGGTAGGCAGATAAACGATAATATAACTTCCCTATAAATAACAATTTTAACATCTGTAGATTTTTGCACTTTGAATTTCTAATGCAGGAATTCCTCAATTTGTGTGGGTAATATGTACATTAAAAGATACACACTAATCGAAAACGCATTTATCAAATATAATAACATAGGAAATTATGTAATTTGTACATTAAATTTTAGTCTCATTCACAATTAATTTTTAATTTGCGTAATTTTTAATTAATATATAGGTTCATATAAGATGCAATAAAATGATATGAATTAATGTCTACTAATCTGGGTTTTTTTTTTATGAAAAAACTAGTTTGTTTGCCACATGGTATTATTTTGTTCTTCATCTAATTAGCGATACTAAGAAATTCTTGTTTCAAATTTTCCAAACATATGATTGTTATGATGTTGATTTGGAGTTAGTAGAGACAAACGCCAAATAACACGTAACAATAAAAAGGGTTTTAATAGGTTGGTAAAAAGGTACAGAAATCGCCTGAGTAGTCAATAACTAACTCAGATTGGAACATCTCTGTCTATCTCTCTTCTCCATGTCAACTGACATGCCACTATTTAAAGTCTTTGTTTACAAGTTCATCTTCAAGAGGGGTGGTAGGTTTCCGACACAACAATGATAATAGTATTTTACCCTGAACATTTTATTTACAATCTTTCCATGTTAAATGCATACGTCTTTTATATTTCGATATCTTTTAATAAATGTAAATTTCTGTATCTAATTTAATTGTCTGATTTTTTAAAATAAAAATCAGAAATTTCTTTTTAAGACCTTCAAAATAAACATGAAAAACAATCAAAATATTTTAAAAAATTTAATAGAGGCAAATATTCATATGTGTAATTTTATTATCGGCTTTCATTATAAAATTTATCTATGTATCACCGTCCATCTTTTTAACCCTACTGTAATTACTAAGCGTAATACTTAACAAACAAAATAGTTACCCATTTTCCATTTTTAAATTTTTGGAAAATTTTCAATTAATCGATAACTATAAAAATGAATTTTCAATTACTATAGTTAAACTAAAGAATGGTTTCCTGCACTAATTCAGTATTATGTATGCACTAATGAATTTTGGTATATAAAAATTTTAACGCGCTAATGACATACGCATTAATCAAATGCGCATTAATCGAGAGATACCTGTATATGAAATAGATTGAAATTTATTTTTTGGTAAACTTTAGAAGTTCCTACTTCGAAATCCTGTTGCATGAAAATGACTATATGTTTTTAATGTGATTAAACCACTTAACTACAGAACAAATCCGTTCTTGTGACGTCTGCTTCATGCAATAGACTTTAATGACTTGTTTTCTTTTTCAAATTAACATCTTTGCAAACATTAAAAAATAAACGGGAAAATGTATAAAACGAGAACAATTTATATTTGCATGTCTGTAACTTCCTATAAAATTAAATTAACACGCAATTATGACCAGAAGTTACAACGGAAAAAGAGATTTCAGCTGGATTGATCGTTAAACTCCGAAGCATAAATTTATTATATTATTATTTAAAAACTTTAAAAATGTTCACCAAGCAAACATACAAATAGGGTGGGTTAGTACAATTTGATGTGACAAGTGAGTTCCCGTGTTAATATATACAGATGTGATGAATATATCATTACAATTGGGGATATGAAATCTTAAATCAGACAGCAATATTAATCGTAGCAGAAAAAGCATATGAACAAACAGTAAGACTTTAGTAAACACTGGACAATTTCCTCACATATGAAGAAGAGATTGCAGGCAACAGAGATGTAGTTCTACACATGCTCGTCATTTCACACATATTCCGTGCATTTTATTTTAAGCATCCAGAAGGATGTTGTGAATAAATTGGAGGGGATATCTGTGCATCGAGAAAGTTTTAAGGAAATTGTAAACATAAAAGATACTTGCACTTAGAATCAGAAACACATAATAAGGAGAGAAGGCTTTGAAAATTTGACACTTACAGGGCCTACTGAAAACAAGAGGTACAGTGGGATACCGCGAGTAGAGTACGAAACGAGATTGTGTAAAAGGATAGCAGGATTGATAATGATTTGTTTTTTACGGTTTATCAACCATTTCATTGGTGAGTTATCTAAGGCCGAAACATATTTTAAATTGTAAGAATAATTTTTTGTTTTTTGCTGAGCGAACATTGCGTTACCAATTTTTAGAGATAATATAGATTTTTCTAGATACATGTGCTATTATTTAATTCCTAGCTGGGGGGGGGGAGAAGAGTTGGATTCAAACCTTTCTCAGGGATATTTGCGCATGAGTGAACTTGACTGGAATACGAAATCCGCTTCGGTTTATTTATTTCGTGATGCTATCCACTACACCACCCGCACATCCAACCTAGACTGGGAGGGCGAGTAATAAATAAAAAAAAACTAAAAAAAACAAAAAAAAAAACAAAACATTACATTAGTTTGAGTAACAAAGGATAGGAAATTAGGGAGAGTCATGGTCGTTCAAATTCTGGCATAAAAACCAGACGAACGACCAGCTAGAAGGGGAAGTGAAATCATGCGCGATTTAATGTCAATGAGACATTTAAATAATATGAACATTAGATGAATAAAGTATTAAGGAAATAATGACGTCACCGAAACGATCTTTATTGACAAGCTTCCAACAGAATGGAAAAAAGAAATCAAACTAAGTCAGTACGACCGGTTCTGGTACGATCACCGAAGTTAAGCAACATTGAGACTTGTCAGTACCAAGATGGTTGATCGCTTGGAAATACCAGGTGCTGTAAACTTTGATGTGAGGGTGGTGTAATGGACAACGGCTCGGAATTGGAAATCGGAGAGCCGTGTTCCAATTTCGCTTCGGGTTTGTTATATTCACTTACGCGCAAATAATATTATGAATCCAACTCTTCTCTCTCAGCTATGGGTTAATTAGTAGAACTTGTGTCAATAAAGCATTATCTAAGGAAAAAAAAACAAATTTCTTACAACCTAAAATATTTCCTGGCTTTAAATAACCTGCAAAGGTTGATAAGCTGTAAAAACAAATTAATCATATCAAATAAATATTAGTAGTAGGTTTTAATTATCAAATAATTATTCATTTGATTCCGTATTCTAGACAATTGAATTCAGAATTAACAGATTAGCAAAATAGTCCTTGTTTTCTGAATTAGCGTCCACATTTGACAAGATGTGCCCTCTACTTAGTTATTTGATCTTGAAAGAAAAGAAAATTTTATGCACAGTACACAAAAAGATTTTATCATTTGTGAATTCATTATTTACATTTTATTAATGTTATTAGTTTTATTTTATTTTTTCTTTGGTTATGGCACTTCCTCACTTTTCTTTTTGATTTCTCTGAACATTTCTTCATTTATTTGATTTCTCAATTTTTTCCGCTGCCTCAACTGCATTCCTTTCAGGAGTGTCGTGTTCAATTCCTTCTGGATTACAGTTGACAGGGTTCATCGTTATATTTTGGATAAAGGACAAACCTTTACAGAAGTAAACTCTCGTCAATACTTCTTGGAGGGAGCTACAGTATTTTTTTTTTTTTTTAAAAACAAACTCTATCCCTTACATTTAAAGACAGTTTGTTTGACCCAAAACATTGAATTGTTAATGAAACATTTTCTGCAGAATTAATTCGAAATTGTCTAAATCTCGCTTATAATGTAATGATTCCATTATGAATCTAATACAAAAACCATGTCAGCAGTGTCTGTGTTGTAAATGATTTTTTAAAAAAAGCAAAGTAATGGCTCTCTGATATCTCACGGCACTGTTATTCAGTTTACCGATAAAAAATGCCAACACTCTATGAAAAGAGAAAAGCCCTCACTGTATACAAAACATGAGTCTCACCTCCACGAATATTATGGAATTTTAAAATTTCCTCTGCACGTCATCGTTCTCTCTTTATCTTTCCATTTTTTTAATTATTTCACCCCAAGCAAAGCGATAAAGTCACTAAGACGCAATGGGTTACTGAGGGTGAGAGTCAGTCCGTCAGTTATGTGCCATGCGTGAGAACACACTTAGGCGATTATGTATCTTTCGATATGAGGCAGATTTTTCCCGCAGTAGGTTGCCATTTCTTTCTGCGGTAGACTAGTTGCCATCCAAGGCTATAGAACCTGGTTTGTCCTGCTATTTACCTATAGCTGGGGGGAAGAAGAGGATTCATACCTTTCCCAGGGGTATTAGCACGTAAGTCAATGTAATGGATTCGACTGGAATTTGAACTCGCCTCTCCAATTCGTCAGTTCGAGACGTTATCCATTACTCCACCGTGCCTCATCTGAGTGTTTGAGAATACGACAAATAAATAAATAAGGAGAATGGACAATAAAAGAATAGGAATTAAAAAGATAGAAGATAACAATTCACATTACATTTTAATTTTTGAAGATTAAACTTGAGCAGAAAGCGAGAAGTGCGAGAGAAGAAACTGTTAGCATAGAACTTACGGTTCAATATAACCATTTCAGCTGCAAAATGACGAGACCTTCCCGCTAATCTAGTATTGGGAAGGAAGTAAGAGGAAAGTTCATCAGAACGATTACCATGAAAATATTTATATAAATGTTATAAGGAAGCTACGTTAAAGAGGTGGGAAAATGACTGAATCTGAGATGCCAGATCAAGACCAATAACATTGCATATTTTCATTGTATTACATCAGGAATTAGATACATATTAAAACCACTGGGTCAGATGAGGCAGCGATATTCTATGCATGGATGTCCTGGCAGAAAACCTAGTAGCTGATTAAATATAATCTTTCCACTTCGGTTCAGTAGAAAATGTTACCTCAAGAAGGCACAATGAGTCATTTGCCTGGAGGTTAGCATCAGCCATGTTGATAAAAGGCAAAGAGAGTCCTCTCAGACGATTAATAGAGAACAATATCTTATATACAACTGAGTAGCAGGACATCCGTTAATGATATTTGCGGAGTCAAAACTGTCATTGGACAAGTCAGGGCGAGTTTGGGCTAGTTGATTTACGTCATGTCAAATCATGAGTTATTTAATTTCGAATATTTGTATGGGCATCCACTGAGAATCAAAATTATACCTCATTAGCAGTGATCAACCAGAAAAACCTCACTAAAATTTTCACGAAGCCGTGGCGTCCGTTACTTAACAAGGTTCATCGGAAAGTCCAAGGTGGTTATCAGGTAGCTGATTTTGCCCTCTAAATGAAAATATCGCCCCTACATTGTCTCAGCGTTTCTGATTTATGTCATGACATGTAACTTCTTCAAGGTTAGCTGTTTAGTGTCCTAGCTTGTTTCTCACAGTAGATGGGGAAAATCAGTGTTGGTGAAAATGCTAAATTTTTGAGGAATCATTTCTGTGATCTGGCTATATTTTTTAGACGATATATTATAACTATTTACACTATTTACATTGTTCGGACAGTAGTCTTCCTCTTTGTTTACACATTCACAATGTTTCGGCCGTTGTACGCTACGCCTTTCTTCAGGTGATATCTTCTTGAAATTCGAACCCAAACCATAATAGTCAGTATGCATGTTGGTGTTTCTGAAAATTGGATCGATGACGTTTTGTAGACATTTTTCTCGGGATTATAAACATGTGAAGATCGTCTACACAAAAGCCATGGAACCAATGGTCTGGTGCTCTTACTATATGTTTATAGATTATTGATTAAATCTAAAGAAGAATACGCAATGTTATTAGTCTTGATCTGGCATCTCGGCTTCAGTCACTTTCCCACCTCCGTATTGTAGCTTCTCCGTGACTTTTTCTCTAAATGCTTATATGGTAATTATTCTGATGAACGTTCCGCTAAGACTTCATCGAGGATGCTAAGTAAGAAAGTGTTGTCTTAGTGTAAGGAATACTGTGGTATGTTTGGGTCAGTAATTGTCGCTAGCAAATTTTAAGATAAGACAAGCCTTCCTTTTTCGCCTTCCGTTTGGCCTTGTGGTACAATTTTGTATTTTACAAAATAAATATTACTTTCCTTTATGGTTCCTAGACTTTTTTTAATTTAAGCTTCGTACTAGATTGGCAGTTAGGTCTCATCATTTTACTGTTGAAATGTCTAGATGCAACAGTAATTTTTATTCTAGTACTAGGCGCTGTAAGCTTCGGTGTGTGGATGGTGTAATGGATAACCACTCTTTTTTGTGTTGTGTCTCTTCAGGACATGGTCGACCATGGCACTCCACAACATCCTATCCTTTATAGCATTAAGCAATGTTTGTCTCCGCACTATCCCTCCAAATCCCTGTACTTTCATCTATTTTCACCAGCTCCTTACGTAGGTTCTCCCCTCTAACTCTCTTGCTTTCACTATGTCCGCTGAGTGTCAAATTTTCCAAGCACGCTTTCCACATTATGTGTTCCAGAAATATCATCATTTTCAGATCCTAAACAAAAGTATCTTTTTGGTTCCCCTTTTTCTTTTTTTTTCTCGTTGCTCCCATGTTCAGTCCATAGTTTTCTCAGTATCCATCTGTAGATGCCCATCTCTGTTGCGACAAGACTCCTCCTCATTTGCAAAGGAATTGTTCTACATTCACTAACCTATAGTATGATTAATATTACTCACATATAGCAGCGCAGCAACCTATCCTTTGTTTCTGAAGAAATTTTTCTGTTTCTTAATATTTTGTTTAGTTTCTGAAAGACATCTTTCTCTATCTTCGGATTTCGCTACTACATTTTTCAACGTCTGTCATAACACATCTCATTTCTGTGTTTGTTTTTTTCTGATGTCTCCAATTTCTAGCATCTTGGGCTGTGGCATTTTACATTTTATCTATTTGAGTGATCATGCGAGAATGAAAATTATTTTAGAAAATATATGATCCACTTTTTGCCTCAAAGCGTAGCACATACTATTTATGGAAAATGAGGGATTTTATTTCAAGTTTTTGAGAAAACTCAAAGGAAGCCACATTGGCAAAGTTGTTTGCGAATAAGAAAGTAAAAAGATTGTTTCAGTTGGATGTATTTTTGTATACACTAAGATGCATGAAAAAAGCTTTAGAGTTGAAGTAATTTAAAACATGTTAGCATTGCCGTTTATATAGATTGGGGTACACGAAAAACTGCATGTAAAACCATTTTATAAATACTTGTCAACTGCTAAATCAAGAAAAAAAATTTACAGCGCTTCTTGAGATTTATCTATGAAATCAAAGCAGCTGGAAAAAACACATACATATATAGAATGTACATGACCCCCGTAACATTATTATCTTCTTCTTCTTCTTCTTCTTCTTCTTCTTCCTCCTCTTCTTCTTCTTCTTCTTCTTCTTCTTCCTCCTCCTTATTCTTCTTCTTCTTCTTCTTTGTACCGTATCCCTTCAGGACATGGGAGATAATGGCTCTCAGCAACTTCCTTTCTCCTTTGTGGTTCTTAATAAGTTTTTTTTTTCTTTTTGCTATCTCTGTTCTATCAGACATTTACACAAGCCCGCTAGGTGGGTTATTAGCTGCTTTCCTCTGTCCCTCTTGCCTTAAGTATCTCCTGTGAGTGTTAAAATCTCCAAGCCCTCCTGTGTCCTAGAATTTTTAACTGTCTCTTTCTGATTCTAAATATAATTGTCCTTTTTTGTTTCCATTTTTGTTAAATCTTCCCAATTGCTTCGTCCAGTATATTCACAGCATCCAAAGAAATAGAAGTAGTGCTTAAATAAAATTGATTCTAAAGCATTAATGTTACTCTAGGGACACGCTACTAAATTATCGTATCCCTATAGAACGTGGGCGATCATGGGCCTCCGCATTTAGTATTCTTTGTAGATCTTAGTAAGGTTTGCTTTTCACCATCTACTCTCCAATTTCTGCCCTCTATTCACATAAGCTCGTTACTTGTTGTTTTACTCTGCCCCTCTTGCCTTCAGTGTGTCTTGTGAGTGTTAAATTCTCCAAGTCCCCTTTCTCCATTAGATGGCCATTAAATTTCAATCTGTATCATTCTAGTTCTCAGTATAAGTGTCTTCTTTCTTTCTATTTCATTAAAGCTTCCTTATTGTTCAAATGTTCAGTTGATGGTATTCGTAAAAGTTACGTTTTGTAGAATTCGATTTCTATTTCCTCGGATCTCTTCACCTGCGATGAAATTGTCCAGCCTTCACTACTATATAAAGGGGACCGGTATTACATAACAGTTCAGTACTCTTTTCTTTCTTTTTAACAAGATTTTCCTGTTTTTTAATACTTCGCTTAGCTTTTGAAAGGCATCTTTCGCTGTTCCAATTCGCCTTCTGATTTCGATGTCACATTTTCCGTCCTCCGTTAAAAATCTTTCCAGAAATTTAAACTTGTTTGATTTTGACATTTCGTATTTATAGTTCGCAACTTGTGTTTCTTAACACGTTGCATAAATTTTGGAAGGCATCTGTCTCTATTCCCATAGATTCGGATTTCGATGTCAAAATTTCCATCCACTGTGATAATACTTCCTAGATATTTAAATTTTTGTACTTTTTTGATTTTAGTGTCTCCAATTTGTAATTCACATTCTGGGCTGTCCCTTTTCTTAACAAACATACTTTCTCTCTTTATACAATTTATGTTTAGTACTTCTCGCGCTGCCATTTAAAATTATTGGAATTTAGGAGAGATGGAAAGAAAGCGTTTTAATTTGGGGGAACTGACTTAGTTTTTTTTTAAAAGAACATTTTTAAGAGTCTCTTATCTCTACGGCAGGGTATCGTATGTTACATGTTTATAACTAACTTAGCATTATTAAAATTTGCAACATTCTTGTCTGTCAAAAAAATAAAAAAAAGCAACAAAAACAACGAACAGAATATAGAAAAATCTCTCTTAATACAGGATTCTCATTTGTAAGTAAGTAATTTCTTCCCTTCTTGATTTCCTCTGATACGTAAAATAATATCAGATTTTAAAATAGTTTTTTTTTTTTTTTTATGAATTCTTTTCAAGTTTTTATTATTTGTTTAAAACTTTATTTAATTTCTCCGTAAATCGTTTTAGCGTTTCCTTTATTATTATTATTATTATTTAAATAATAATTTTGTTTTTATCTTGCTTGTAATCAAGCCGGAATCTTTTCCTTTCTTATTTATCAAACATGTGAGAAACAGGGCAAAGTGGAAACATATGAATATGTAAAAAGTGAATGCCATCGTTACTTTTTCCTAAATGTCTGGAAAATAGTCTACCGGATTTCGCGACGATTAATTTCTCGCTTCAAAATGGCGCTCAAAAAGGAAAAAAAAAGAAGAAAGAAATTAACGTATTCACACAAAACCAATGATTTCTTTAAAAAAAAATTATTAAGTTTGTAATCAGCTGTCTCCTCTGACAATTCTTTACTTTTATTAATTGTCCGTTGAAAATGATTTTAGTTCGCGGAACGGCCTCCGCCGGGTTCCATGCTTCAGGCGATTCTGCAAGCAGCAAATGAATAAAAATATAATTAATGTTCTTACAATAATGTTTGCTGTACGAAGCACTGGAGCGACTCGTTGTAGAGAGTTACGGAGTAAGAAGCACAGTTCATGGAGATATATGGAGAACCCAAGACTTGAACAGCTTAAGATTGTATCAATAAGGAAAGCATATTGCCGCCCAATTACAAATATACTGTATATACTGGGTAAAAAAAAATGTCTATATAATGTAACGGCAAAATTGTCCAATTGTTAGATTAAAATCAGAAATGATTAAAGATATCTTACTGGAGTTCTCCGAGGTATTTATAACACTACTGGACTCTATTTCGAGCAATAAGAATGTATAATTACTTATCAAGCTTAACAGAAGAAGCGTGATGATCATAAACGAAAATGACATATTCACACACACACACACACACACACACACACATATATATATATATATATATATATATATATATATATATATGATGAAGAAATATAGTCTTAAGGTGTGCTATATTTATGGGATAAAGTGCTATATATATATATATATATATATATATATATTATTCCAGTCTCATTTTCAATCTTATTCAAGATTATCTTCGCCCTCTAACCTTGTAACCTTCTGACCAAGAGTAACAAGGTGCATCACAGGTTTCACGTGCAATTTCATTTTCAAGTCTTTTTTCACTGCTCTTTTGGACTGTCATAGGTGAAACTCCTCTCTTACGTGCCATACGTCTTTTGGACTGAGTTGGATCTTTTCTAATTGATTTCTTTAACACTAAGTTGTAATGATGATCCCCCTTCCTGTTGGGACCTACTGATCCAGTTTTCCTCACTACTGTTCCCTCTTTTGTAAACTTATTCATCGTTTTGTTGATGGTTCTTGAATGGACTTTGAAGATGGAAGCCAGAGTATGAATGTTGGTACCATTACTGAACGCTTGAATGATCTTTTCTTGCTCATTTGGGAAGACAGTGGGACTGATACAAAACGATTTTAACCTGTTCTCTCCTAGCTGAATAACTTAAAGGTTTTTTTTTTAGTAATTCTTAAGACAAATGGTGTCAAGATTGCTAAATGTCTTACCTGAAACCCGGGAAAAAAGAAACTCAATTAATGTAGTTGTTTTTTAGATTTTTTTGTGTGAAGGACAATAATGTTGTTACACGATCTTTTGTAGTTACTTCCAGTATATATATATATATATTGATATTAAAGACATTTTTTTATGTTTAACATTCTTTTTATAGATACAAGTATTTAAGTAAATGCTCTGTTTATAATAAACAGTATTAAATAACATATACCGGCCTGAATGTTTATTATAAACAGAGCATTTACTTAAATACTTGTATCTATAAAAAGAATGTTAAACATTAAAAAATGTCTTTAATAAATTGTCGGACTTTGTCCAATTCTTAATGTATATATATATATATATATATATATATATATATATATATATATAGGTTTATCCCTTGTTTTTGTTTAGGATGGGGTTTCAGGTTCCTTCTAAAGTATTTTCGTTCTCTTTCATTCCCATTAGCCTTAGAGGCCTTATCCCCTTGCTTGGGGAATATATATATATATATATATATATATATATATATATATATATATATATATATATATATATATATATATATATATATATAAAAATCTATTTAAGGAACAATAACTCTTTTTAACAAATTTTATTAAACAATACCGACAAGCTTTTTGTCTGTCCACCTTTTAGCAAATTTTATTAAGTGGTTTTATGCAAAAATTAAAATTTGTAAGTTTTCTAAAGTTGATTTTTTAAGTTCGAGTCATTTTGACTGTCAGTACAGACATTGTCGAGAATTCTTGGTTTCGTCTCTTTACGAAAATGTGTTTTTGGCTAATTCTGGCGTTTCCTAGAAGGAAAACGCCAGAATTAGCCAAATGACGTCGATTATAAGTTGGTCAGACGTAACTTTTGAAGATAATTATTTAACATTCCAGCAGGATAATACGCCGTCGCCGGACTGAAATTCACTCGAATTGGTGTCAAGTACATACTTGATATTCTAATGAATGGTGTAGTGATTAATTTTGTGGGTATCCAAGAAAATGCTTCTTGACATCGGACCTAAGTTGCCCAGAATTGTTTTTTGAGGAGAATTGGTTCCTTACACTTCCAACAATTTGTATGGCGATCAATTTTGTCATACCCTTGATTATGCATCGTGCCATCGGACCAAAGTTGCACAGAATTGATTTGTGAGGAGCATTCTGGAAATTTTTCGATTCATGGCGTCGTTTGGCAATTGGCTTATTTGGGATGTTGACAGCGGTGAATTGAAACCGTGAAAAATAAAACCGCTTATATGGGAGGGGCACTATGAGATTTTAAGGTTCATAGTCACTATATCACCGGTTTACAAAGAAGGGGAACATGTCCAATGAAACATTTACCTTTCCCTTACAACCAAATCACACTGAAACACCTGTTCTCGTCCGATTTCCAAAGTTAAGCAATGTTGAACCTGGTCAATACTTAGATGTGTGACTGTTCAGGAATACCAGATCTTGTAAACTTGGATTTTTGGTGTAATGGATAAAGGCTCTGAATGAGAACTCAGCGATCCTAGTTCGAATTCCGTTCTGGTTCGTTATATTCACTTTGTACAAATAGCCTTTGGAAAGTATGAATCCTACTCTTCTCCTCCAACGTATGGCTTATATAGCAAGAACTGTATGAGAAAAACATTATTATTTTCAAAAGTTCTTGCAATCCATATATATGTTTCTGCTTTAAGTAGCTTGAAAAGGGTCGATAAGCCGTAAAAAACAAATCTATCTATCTTTATCTCTAATGTCGTACCAAACGTCGTTTTTATTTTTATTATTTTATCTTTTTAAACATTTCACCCCAAGAAAGGCAGGCGTGCCACTAGCACGCAGGGTGTTGCAGAGAGTGAAAATGGTAGAAAAGACTGGATATAGAGGGGATTGAAGAGAGGATAAAAGATGAACGCGGTTCAAATCAACAGAAGATGGCGGTTGAAACCGCATTTAAATTTTTGAAGATGGTAGTTATCATGGAAGCAAGTAAGACAAAGGAAGTTTCACAGTCGGAAAGTGCAAGAAAAGAAACGGTTGGAGTATAAGTGGCGGTTAAATTTAACTATTTCAACAGTAAATTTGTAGGACCTAGATGCCAATCTAGTAGCACGTATAAATTCATATAGTCGGGACACCAGGGAAAAAAGCTTGTCCGAGCAGTTTCCATGAAAATATTTGTAGAAAAGACAGAGGGAAGCCACATTACGTCTGCGAGAATGTGACGGAAGTCGAGATACCAGGTGAAGAACAATTACATTGCAGATCCTTTTTCTGGATTTTGTTGAGAACCTCCAGATGAACAGCAAAGGCACCAAACCAGTTATGGATACAGTATTCAATACACTGACGAATGGTAGATTTGTCGATGTTTAAGATGGATTTTATTTTTTGTCACATTATACATACGTATATATATATATATATATATATATATATATATATATATATATATATAAGTTAACATTAAATGAACACTCAGAGGCGACAGGCTGTTTCATGCCTGACGATTGCATCCAGCATGAAACAGCCTGTCGCCTCTGAGTGTTAACTTCAATGTTCACTTTTATATTTACATACGCTCTATCTCTGATATTGAGCACTTTAACCTATAAATATAGCTCACCTTAAAACTATATTTCTTCATTCATATATATATATATATATATATATATATATATATATATATATATATATATTATTGGAAATTTTTATAGTAATATATGAGAAAAATGTGAGACAGAAATCAGAAGGCACAGAGGAACAGCAAACTATCAAGAAATAGAAAAATTTCGTTAGAAACAAAGAAAGGAGTTCAGAATTGTTTTGTAATATCTCCCCCCCTTATACAGCAGTGGATTCTGGACAATCTCATAGATGTAAAAGAGACTGAGATATAGTTCTACCAAGTCATGCTGAAAATACCATGGACAAATCATTATGAACAACGACAACGTTTTAACTAAGATAGAAGTAAAATCATAAAAAAAAAAAGAATTATGGTCTGCTACGTTATGCCAAATCTCCGAGATGTCAGTGAACAATGGACGATCGCCTTCCAGATAAAGAGAAGACTTGAAGCAACAGAGATTTGGTTTTACTGACGAATGCTAACAATACTATGGACAGGGCATACAATGAAGAAAAAGACAACAACAAAGAAACTTATACTTACAATTAGAAAGAGATGAAATTTCAGTGACATATAGGAAGGAAAGACGGCCTAGAAATTTTGATACTAACAAGGCATATTTAAAGCAAAAAAAAATCAAAAGGAAACAGTAACATAACGTGTTATAATAAATGGGTAAAAGAAGAATGAAGTGAGATATGAAATGGTCAAAATATGCTTAGAGCAGTGGTTCACCATCATTTTTGTCCAATGCACCCTTCTCATTATGTCCGAATGTAATTCCGCCCCCTTTTCCAAGGTTGTACCACCCAAAATGAGTATTCCACTTTATAAACCTATATTATTGAAATCTTCATCCTTTCCATATTGGTACATTTACATTTATATGGACTGTTTCAGAGAGGGATTTTACAAATTTAATAGTAATAGATGAATTTTAAAACTTGAATATATTTAGAGTAATTTGATTTCGTTCATAACTAATTGTCAATTTTTGAGCGCCTTTCCCTAAAAAAAAAAGCCTTTGTCTTTGTTTTGAGGATGCACATTAAGCAAATGTTGCTTCAACTTTGTTGGTTTCAAAGAACCATTTGACATAGCTTTCTTCACCAATTAATGATGGTGAAGGATGTAAGTCCATATTGAATATAAGATTCACCCTACATTCTTTTTTCTCACTCATAATGGGCTCCAAAATTCTCTAAATAAAAAACCAGAAAAATAAAAGATTTTCCCTCCCCCATGAAACACTTAAATTCTTCTTTGGGTGGGATTACCTCCTGATCGAGAATCGCTGACATAAAGAAACAAGTGATAGGAAATTGTGGAGAGGCATTATTGGTCATATTCAGAAAGAAGATTGTAAATAAATAAATACTGTTTTTCATTAGTTGCTTATACTTTATTGAAATCTCTTAAATCCTTTATTCATTGAACGCATCTGGAAAACTGTACTGTCAAACTATTAATCAACATTTTCATCTGATCAAAAACCTATTTATCGTTGTACAGAATTAAAAGGAAGCGTTTGAATTATTTTTCTTACCTAAGTGTTCCTGTTTCCGGATAATATTAGCTGTGCGTTGATAATTAAAGAGAAAAAAAAACTGATCTTTTATAAATGTCGAGATGTTGAATATGCAGAAGAATCCCTCATATTCGGAATCCCCCATATCCGAAATCCCTCATAACCGGAATCCGGCATATCCGAACATGATTTTGATGTGTATATTTGAACTATTTGGGTGATATGAATAGAAATTTCTGTTTTTCAGGAAATTTGCTTTGGATAATTGCTTATGCTTATTTCATAGCAGTGGCTTGTATTGGTGCAAAAGATAATGGGAATAAGAGGAAAGGATGACAACGAGACACATTTGCAAGAAGATAGCGCGAGATGCATTATTGTGATGAAACCTGGATTGAAATTGAAAAGGCTATTGAAAAGGTTGTCAGTTTTATGGAAAGAAAGCCAGCATTCAGCTATGATGATTGCAATAACGCAGGCAGAGTTAAAAGGAGTTTTTCATCTAAAAAATTCAAGAACAAAAGCAAAACGAAATGCGGAAAAAGTTGAGAATGACATTAGAAAAGAAAGAATCATCATGCAACAGCAATTAAAAATCCTCGTTGCATTATTTGTTTTGCATACGTGGCATACTTAATTTAATGAATTTTCATTAATATTACATAATTTTTCTTTAAACTCAATTCTGTTATATTTCACTCACCATTAGCTTTTTTTTTGTTTACTATAAAACACTGAAAATAAATGTTAAACCTAATTTCAGTTCTTTTATTTCAAACTAAATATAACCCATCATATCCGGACTTTGTAACCAATTCCTCATATACGGAAGGTCTTCTTAGACCGGTTGTTAGGGATTCTACTGAAATGTAATGCCATTTTTCTGATCTTACCTTGTCTCTCTGAATTAATGAACTGTGAATATTTAGTGCTCGTATAACTTGACTACCGAAAAATGATGCTATTCTGCTATCGGTGCCGTAGCGAAGGTCGTCTGTGTCCGGGGAAAAAGTAAGGTATTGAATCCCACACCTGAGTATATTATTGTATTTTAAGAAAATACTGATTTAATTGGAGTAAAATACATTCAATGCATGTATACAGAGTTTTATTTAAAATCGCTTTATTTTTAGTTTTTTCAATTTAATATTTCAATGAGGATATAGGAATCGACATTTAAAATTCTCTAAATGACAGTATTGAAATTTTTGTTAAAAGTCTCTCCCAGTTGACAGTATTCCGAGGTTAATCAATCATTTTTGCTTTATGGTAAATCTCTTTCAGCTTTTGAATAACTTAAATATTGAAAAACATTTTTTTCAACTGTCAGCTGAAACATTGAATAATCTGGCTCTTTGATCCCACCTGCTACATTCCGATTTTCACCTGTAAGTTTCACACTTAATGAAACCCCTGAAATTGGGTTAATTGTATAACTATTTGCATTTACAGGGCCGCTGTGTGATTGGGAGGGCGATCTATTTATTTTTTATTATCACTACTTTATATTTTTTTTCTTTTGAAATAAGTACCTCTAAGAAGTGAAGCTCCCATACCTACCACCTCGATGACCTTACCCACACTACGCCGCTGTCTGTTTTTTTTTAGTTTTTTTTTGTATAAGTGTGTTTACCTCAATCTTTTTTAATTATTTTTTTTCTAAAATCCAGTGGCTTTTCATATAAGATAAAAAAAAATATCGTTATTATATCTACATATCTTATCTTATATGAAGACCGACAAAAGTAAAAAAAGAACTTTTGGGACAAGTTTGAAATTTAATATTTCTTTTTCACGGGTTACCGAGTCATAAAAAGCTGGCGCAAGTTTAGTTAAGTTCTTTTTATTCAGTTTGAGAAATAAAGTCCTGACACCGCCTTATAGGTGCAAACATTTCAGTATACAATTCAGTTTTTAGACATACTTCTTCCTCCTTATTATTATTCAACTGTGAAGAATAACACCACAACCTCCCCACTCTAGATTTTGATGCTGTAGTTTCTGTAGCAAATACATTTTTACGGTTTTGGCGGGAAGAGTTGCAACCCCAACGATCAAATGGTTTTGAATTCATAGTTCTCCTTCTCCTAAACTCGTTGCCACCCAAGATTAGATAATCCAGCCCGTCCTGCTATTTAATCCATAACTGTTGGTAGGGAAAAGAGATGGATTCTAACATTTCCCAAAAGTTTTTTGTTAAAACGAAGCTACTCTCAGTTACCCACCAAAGAGAACCCCCTGCCTCCTATCAGTATGGCTGATGCCCAACTCCAAGGGAGCGTTTCTCTGCGCCTGCTTGGTCTCACGCTGACAACTGACCTGAAGTGGAACAACTACAATCTATAGCTTCATCTACTGCAAGGAAAGTTGGTTTTCTGTGTCGGCCATAAGGCTTATCTAAAAAAAAAATTCATCCTTCAAATCTACAAATCAAGCATTCGTCCTTGCATGGAATACTGCTGTCATATATGGTCTGATGCTCCCGCTGTTCATCTCGAAGTCCGAGACAAAATCCAGAGATGGATATGCAACGTGGTTGGTCCTGACCTGGCATCCCGTCTCCAGTCGCTATCTCACAGACTTGCTGTGGCTTCCCTCTGCCTTTTCTACAAGTACTTTCATGGCAACTGCTCCGAAAAACTACTTTCGCTGGTTCCCAAATTGCATGAATTTAGGCGTGCTACTAGGTAGGCATTTCGAACCCACTCTTTCACTGTCGAAACGACTAAATGTTGCTATCTCTTCTACTTCTTATCTCGCACCTCCTATCCCTTCCTATCTCTTGCTTCCCTGGTAGCTATAATCTTCAAATATTCAATTGTAATGTCAATCGTCATCTGATGCCTTGACTTTGATCCTTGTCCTTCTCTTTATCATTTTCCCCCAAAACTCCCCTTTACTCTTACTCTCACTGTCTGTAACCCCTTGCGTGCTAGTTGCACTCCTGCCTTGCTTGGGGCGAATTACTTAAAAAAAAACTGAACTCGGTTGGAATTCGAACTCAGCACGTCAATTTCATTTTCCGCGTCGATAAGCTTTGAAACATACAGTTATTGAAGTAATTAACCAGTTGAGATCTGCGATCCTGAACAATTTTAATTCTTCTGCCTGAGCTCCTGAGTCAAAATTCGCAAATAATTGGTATGTAATGTTTCACGGTAGATATAAAAATAGTTACTAGTGTTTACCCACCGTTCAACTAGTGATTTTTCTCTGTCACTGTTCAACCCGTGACTGGGCAATACGTCATTTTTCACTACCACCGGTAAAGCGGTGGTCAGGGCTCAAAGGTTTAACCAAACGATGTTGCGAATAAACATCGAAACATAAAATAAGAAAACATTAAAATGACCATCATTAGAGAAAATTCCTTACGTAATTATTTTTATATATAAATTCTGCAATTCTTTTACATACTAACTTTTTTTTAAAACTAAATCTCTTGTTATTTATTTTGAAAGGTCCATAGCATACTGGTAATCGAATCAAATATGACTTTCCCAAAGAAAAATTGGAAAATGGATACGTTTTATATGTTGAGAAAAATTATATCAATTTCTACCACACTTCTCAAGACGAAAGAAATATTACTTAGATCCAGATACAGAGCGAATTCAGAAAACACACAAAAAATAAGAACACTTGTGAACCGATGATAACTTTTCTCGCAGTATTGATTTCCAACAACACCAGGGAACGATCCCCAAACGATCTAAAAGACATCCTAAGTGTCAATTTATCTGTTAATAGCAGACAGAGAGAATGAAAACTGAAAGAACTCTTGGAGAAAGTAGTTATGAGAAACAGGAGAAAATATGCAAGAAAAAAAGAATGCAAGAAAAAAAAAAAAAAACATCCAAAGTATGTGCTACGCATTGGGGATACCAAAATCAACCTTCTTGGTACGACAACGGAAAATATGACGCAAAAATTCTAAGGCTCGTACGAAGGGCGAAATATATCTTCCCAAGTCGAACATACGTTGACATAGGCAAATATCGATAGAAACAAATAAAAAGAGCTGAAGTTTGTCATATATGTATTAGTTCAGAGCAGTTACTGCTGGTTAATTTACTCTGTATACTCGTGTATAAGTCGACCTCATGCATAGTGAGATCTCTGATTTTTTGGCTGAATTTTAACCCGTCCAGAAAATTTTACCTCTGTTTAGTACAAATTGTCACTGAAAATGCATGATTTTTAAACTCTTCAAAAAAAAAAAAAAAAAAAATGTCTTTGTAATGCGACACTCTATTTTAGCGTGAAAAGTTGCATTATAATCCAGGTACTTAAGGTGAAGAAAAGATTCAAAGTGAGAGAGATGTGGTTCCAATAATCGCCCACTTCATGAAGAAAGATGGAAACCTAATGAGACGTCGAGTCGATTTTCTCTCTGTATTATAGTTGGATTGAGATGCTTTTTTCTTCTACGGCACGAGTTTCGACGATATCGAGATTTATTCGTCGGCATTTATAAAGCTGAATGTTTTCATTGCAAAAAACTGAGAGTTTGAATAACAATTGTTAGAAATTATTACATTCAAACTTTGCAAACATTCATTCGGCCTACAGAAATATCCAACATTCAATAACGAAAATTAAAATAAAATTACGATTATCCGTGATAAACATTTCATTAAATATACTTAATAAGATGTTCGACACTGGTTAATTTGCATAAAAATAATAATTTTATTGAAAAAAAAAAACTATTAATTACAAAACAAAAAAAGAAAATTAATAAAATATCCAAAATTACACAATATACCCAATATACATATGTAGATAATATATATATATATATATATATATATATATATATATATATATATATATATATATATATATATATAATATATATATATATATGTATATATATATATATAATATATTATATATATATATATATATATATATATATATATATATATATATATATATATATATATATATATATATATATATATATATATCAGTGATAAACATTTCATTAAATATACTTAAAAAGATGCCCGACACTGGTTAATTTGCATAAAAAAAAATGATGTGACTGAAAAAAACTATTAATTACAAAACAAAAAAAGAAAATTAATAAAATATCCCAAATTACAAAATATACCCAATATATATAGCCCATAATATATATATATATGGGTAAAATAGCAGGACAGACTGGGTTCTATAGCCTTGGATGGCAACTGGTCTAGGAGAAGGACAACTCTGAATTCAAAACCTGCGGAGGGTCGTTTGGGAACCGTTCATAGCCCAGGTTTCTGTATTCTTGGAGTTCCATGCACGAGGTTAGACCTATATAATCAGGATGCGGTTTTAATACGTCAGACGGAAGCGTGAACGAATGCGTTAACGGTCAGCGAGTATTCAGTACCTGCTGATTATCCCACGTAACTGCAGTTCCATGCAGTTAGATTTCAGGTGCTTAATATCGACGTGAACGGATGCGTTAACGGTGTGTATTCAGTAATATATACTTAATAGCTCTATTATCTATCACTGAGTATTGTTTTTATAATACTCTATTAAAAATATATATAATACTCGAGTAAAAATATATATACGTGCGTATACGTATGTTTTATTTTACCATATATATATATATATATATATATATATATATATATATATACTTAGGATGAATTTCAACTTAACATTAAGATGGCAATTAGAGAAGTAAAAAGGATTATTATTAATATAAATGGACATATATAAATGACGTATCTCTATATTATTCAATGAAATATGTTTGAATGAAGATATGCTGAATATATATATATATATATATATATATATATATATATATATATTTATTTATTTAAAATATGATTCCAACAAGAGTTCTCATGTTTAAAAACAAGAGTCGAAAACTTCAATATAATTATTTGAATTAAATTGAATTAAAGTACTAAGCTCTGTTCCATTTTCAAGCGAAATTTTTTGGGAATCAAAATTTTATGCTCTACTTTTGTATCGAGCACTATTTTTAAAAAAATAGTAACAAAAATACTAAAGAACTTTGGATTATTTACCTAACGAGTTCTTTCCTATTTACTATATATTTTTTACATATATATATATATATATATATAGAAAGAGAGAGAGGGAGAGAAAGAGACAGACAGACAGACAGAAAGACAAACAGACAGACGGAAGGACAGATCATCCGTCCTTGATCTTGTAAAGGTGACTTCAAAAGGGACGAAGGCTTTATTTTATTTTCCATTTTAAAATATCTCGAATACGAAGGCCGATAAACGTAATGCACAATGTTTAATAAATAAAAAATGTCACGTCTATTTTTTATACGAAGTATCCACTTTAATAACGCTTGAAGTTATAAAAACACACAAACATACACACACACACCACACGCGCAAAGAAGGAATTGTTATCACATATATAGTGCGAGCTGGTGAGTCTATAAATAGTTATTTTCTATTCTTACATAGCATTAACTATCAGTATCTGTCTATATTTATGAGATGAGGCATTATGTACATTATTTACATCATTCGGACTATTGTCCTCATCTTTGTCGCCATATTTATTACAACATTTCGTCCATTGTACGCTCCAGCCTTCTTCAGGTGGTTGGAATGTCGAACTTAACACTTTATTTCGCTCGCTGGAGTAGACTGTTCTCGTTCCACGTGCCATGTTTAATGGATGTCAGTTATCATTTATCTCCTGTTAATTTCCCTCTGAAGTCCCGTGCAGCTGCGGAAAGAAATATAAAGGGGAGACAGGCAACCCCGTTAAGGGAAGGCTTCAAGAACACCAGAAAGCTGTAACGCGAGGCGAAGTGGAAAAATCAGGCGTGGCTGACCACATATGGGGAGAGAAGTGAGATCACCGCCCTCTGTGGGATCAGGTTGAGATCATAGACAAAGAACACCATTGGAAAATTCGTAAACGTAAGGAATCGGCATATATGCTAGGCCACAAAAATCTCCTGAGCCGACCAACCATAGAAATGAATACAATATGGGAACTAGTAATAAGGAGTGCCAGAGAAAACGATAATAACAACAAAAGTTGCAATATGAGCTCTGGTAAAAACATGATATCATAACCGCAAAAAATTGCACTGGTAAAAATAGTTGCTGAAGACATTAGGTTCATAATATACTATTATATTATAATATTTATTTCATATATAAGTGGAACACAGATGTCTTCAGGGTCATATGGCGTTGGTTGGATCCAGTGACAGGACCCAAAGAGTGTGAGTTCAATACCCGGTTAAGGCAGTGGATAACTTTCAGAGGGAAATTAACAGGAGATAACTGGTAACTGACATCCATTAAACATGTCACGTGAAAGTAGAATAGTCCAGCAAGAGAAATAAAGGGTTCAGTTCGACATTCCAACCACCTGAAGAAGACCGGAGCGTACAACGTTCGAAACGTTGTAATAAATATGGCGACAAATATGAGGACAATAGTCCGAATAATGTAAATAAGCAAAGAATATTTATATATATATATATATATATATATATATATATATATATATACCGGGTTTCAAGTCGTCTAACAGCAAAAGAGTCTAATTGTTAGAGTAAAAAGATGTATCAAGATGAAATCGATCATAAATGCAGATGACATGTTCATAGCTAAGGAACGAAAGCTCTTGAAGGATTTAAATAAAGTTTAAATACATATATCATATATTTTATTCTAAGTTCATTTTCCAACTTGTTCAAGATGATCTTCGCCCTCTCTAAACTTCTAACATTCTGTCCGGGAGTAACAAGGTGCCACACAGGTTTCACGTACGATTTTATTTTTTAGTATTTTTTCACTGCTTTTTGGAGTGTCCTCTCTCCCGTGCCATACGTCTTATGAATTGAGTTGGATCTTTTCTAATTGATCTCTTTTGCTCTAAGTTAAAAGGATGATCCCTCTTTCTATTATGTCCTTCTGATCCAGTTTTCATCACTTCTGTTCCTTCTTTTTTAAACTTACACCGTTCTCATGATGGTTCTTGAAAGGACTTTAGTTGAAAATCTCAAAGGGTTTTCAGTGATTCTAACGACAAATGGTGTCAAGATAAATACATGCTTCATCTGAAAACAATGAAAAAAGAAACTCAATTAGTTTAATGTTTTTCTAGATATTAAACATTTTGTGGGATGGATTATTACGCTGTTACACGATTTGGACAATTTTGATGTAACACCCAGAATATAAAATAATTCCCCTTATATAAGTGAATTATTTTAATAATTATTATATATTATTATATTAATAAGTATTATTACTCTATCTCTTCACACTGAGTTTTCTATTTACAAAACTGCTTGCCTTTCATGCGCTGTATTCCGGTCATTCACACAGCATTGCAAAGTTGATGAATCAATTATCGGATGGTCATATTAAATAGAAACTTCTGTTGCAAAAGAAGTTTATAGATCCCAGAGTGTAATTTCCATAATCTTAAAGATTTCTTATAATACTTGCTTCTTTCAGTCAACTAAGCACCAAGAACGACTCCTCGCCAGAATCGGTCAGTTTAAAGACTTTACTAGGCGGATCGTTTTGACACAAAGAAAGTATATTGCGCGTCGATTGACGAAATAATTTAACATTAAAATGTCCCAGTAGCCAGTGTTGCAGCATGTATTTGAATCGAAGTTTCGGAAACTGTTCTCCTGTAACCAAAATCCTCATCAGTCAGAACCAGAAAATCTTGACTTGCCTTTGCTAAAGAGCACGTTGTCTGTAGAGATAAACATTCCATAAAACGATGAAAATAAATGTAATTCATAAACGATGAAAATAAATGTAATTTTGTTGGCTATATGGCAGACGGCGTGAAAGTGTAATAATCGTTCTTCTCGAAATATTTAAAACCAATCAGTGGCTTTCGGAGTTGGTAGTTGGTGTGGGAGTTGAACAATGTAATAAATTAATCAAGTCCTGTGGTTGTAGCTGTGCAGAAATTATTAGATGACACGGCCTGTACAAGTCTTTTTAATATCCATTATAAAAATCAAGTCAAAAAAGTTAATTTATCCCATTAATTCACACCGTAAATTCGGAATTAATCATAAGAATTAGGAAGAAATATGATATTGTTTATAGATATCAGATATTGATAATGGATTAAAGAAAACTAGTATAATTTATAGGCTTACAGATATTCTGTATTAATTATAGGTTTCTCCCTATAACCCATTAATTCTTATTGTTCTATCTTTGGAACGGAGGCTGTTATTGTGTTAATTTGAATATGTGTTTGCAGTCTACTTCTCAGATTTAAGACGCTATGTTTTTTCTCGTGATAAACTGTTTTTATTCTATAAATTCTTTTATTCCTGATCGTTTTTATGTGTAGACGTTAAGAATATTTATTGCAATTTTATCACAATCGAATCTGTGGAATTAAAATATAATTCCTTAATATTGGACGTTTCTGTGGATTTAATCTTTTCTACACAGTCAGTGAGAAACACATATTCGTACATATACAAATGTTTAATGTAATCTTTTCTAGATAGTGGGGGGAAACAAATATTCGTACACATACAAATTTTTAATTTAATCTTTTCTACACAGTCAGGGAGAAACATATATTCGTACACATACAGATTTGTAATGTAATATTCTCTAGATAGTGGGGGGAAACAAATATTCGTACACATACAATTTTTTAATTTAATCATTTCTACACAGTCAAGGAGAAACATATATTCGTACACATACAAATTTGTAATGTAATATTTCTAGGTAGTGGGGGAAACAAATATTCGTACACATACAAATTTTTAATTTATTCTAATACGAACTAATAAATAAAAATAATTTTCATATAATTAACTGTACACACATGCATAATAACCTAAATATGCATAGAAAACAGAAAAAATTAATTAAAAATGAACCTCAATTATCCTTTATACTGGGTGAGCAAATAATTCGTACAATGCAGATTTCAAATTTTAAAACTTTTAAATTGCTTTAATACTCTAGATTATTCTTGTGGAACATTCTAGAATATTCCAATAAGGTAATCAGTGATTATTTTTAGCCTAAAAAATGCAAACAGAATATTCTGTAATTGGTATTCATGAAAGAAAGTCATCATCATGGCATGAAGTAAAGAACTGACAATTTCGCAAAAAGAACTGATTGTTAAAGGCTCTGCAAAGAAGGTAAAAGTTACAGGAAAATCTCAGACAACCTGAATATTCCCTTAACTACCATTAGTTCATTCATTGCAAGGTATAAAATGCTGAAAACTGTTGAAAACCAAAGAAGAACAGGTGGTGCACGGAAAGATTTCTTCAAGATCTTCGAGGAAATTAATGCATCAAATTAAACAATACCCAAGGGTTGCTCGTTAAGAGTTGCAGGATGATTTGCTTTCATCAGGAATCTGTGTCACTAAACGGACAATAAGCAATGGAATTTGTAGGAACAGTCTAAAGTGACGTTCCTCTCGGTAAACTCCACTGCTATTAAAAAGACACAGAGACGCAAATCGAGATTCCTTGTGAACATAAGGATAAGAAAAAATCGTATTGGGGAAGAATATTATGGACAGACGAAATCAAAACAGTTGTTTGAGCGTAATTCTAGAAATCGTGTATGGAGGAAATATGGCAATGAACACAGTTCCAACATTGAAATTTGGTGGTGGCAGCGTTATGCTTTGAGCCACCCTGCCGACCCGCAGTTGGAAATTCGCCTTCAGCTGGGCTGGTTAAGTTCTCTGCTTCCGATCAGAGAGCATTCCCAGACGGGGCTATGTCGAAAGAGAACCAGCTACCCGACTCCGTTTTACACGGGGTCTACGCGGAAGTTTTGACTGAGCCTACGGGCTCGGAAACCCCACATTAAATTTGACCTTGTGCCACATCTGACTGCATGGGACAGTTGGTAGATACCGTCCTTTATATTACATCTTTGCTAAGCAAACGTTAGTTGCAGTAACTGTATATTCCTCAGAGGGCCGTATACGGTCTTGAATTCAGAGTTTTTTTACTCCTACTATGGTCGCCAATAGTCTAGTCTACCCAGCTATTTCCTCCAAAGTTGGAAGGAGAAGTGATTGAATCGTGCCTTTTCCAACAGTATTTGTGAGAAAGTGAATGTAACGATTTCAAACGAAATGCGAACTCGGCATGCCTGTTTTACTTTTCGTGCCTCTGATATTTACACCACCTGCACATCCAGTCGATAATATATAAGAAATAGTAACAAAATAAGTTTCCGCCTTTTTTATTTGGACAGTTCTTCTTCTTCTTCTTCTTCTTCTTCTTCTTCTTCTTCTTCTTCTTCTTCTTCTTCTTCTCCGTGCCAGCTCCCGTCAAGATATTGGCAATCATAGCTCTCCACAGTTTCTTGTCCTTTGTAGCTCTTAGGAAAATGTGTCCTATTGCTATTTATCCTAAACCCTGTTCTGCCATCGAATTAGTCGCCTTCGATATGTGTTGCGAGTGTCAAATTTTCCAAGCCCTCTTTCCTCATTGTACACCTTGGAAATTTCAACTCTTATTGATGCTAAGCATAAGTGTCATTTTTGGTTCCATTTTCTCTAAAACTTTGTTGTTGTTTATGTTTTCAGCCTATGGTATTCTCCGCATCCTTCTGTAGAACCACATTTCTGTTTTTTCAAGTCACTTCTTCGTCTCTGTCAAATATTCACTTTAGATTTCTGTTCCGTGACTGCACAACTAAACTTTATCCACGATTACTTAGTAATATGATAGCTATATCCACGGTTACTTAGTGATATGATAGCTATATCCACTGTTACATATTGGATTTGAAGCTATATTCCCAATTAGTTATATTAAAGCTATATCGACAGTTACTAAATGATAATATTAGAAATATTATGCTTTGGATTTTCTTCTTAATTCAGGAGTAGATAGGTTGGCCTATCATCCTGTTCACACTCCTTCCTTTTAACAAGAGTAGAGATGTATCCCTTGTTTCCTGTTTAGGATTCGGTTTCCGGTTCCTTCTAAAGCCTATTTCAATTCTATACTTCTAAGATTTTCACCTAAAACTCTGAAATTTTATTTACTATTTATTTATTAATTTTTCCTCAATAGGAATAGATAGGTTCGCCTATCGTCTTGTTCACGCTCCCCATCGGGAGTAGACGGAAGTCCCTTGTATCATGTTTAGGATTCCGGCTTTAAAGTCTTTTCATTCTCTTTCACTCCCAGTAGTCCTTTGCGTCTTAGTGGCATTATCGCCTTGCTTGGGGTGAATTGTTTAGAAAAAATAAACTTCTTTGCTAAGATATCTCAGCTGGTCGAAAAGATCATCCCTCACTGAACATGTAGTGCAAATGTACTCGATTTACAATCAGATTTTTACAGCAGTTGCTAATCATCGATTACTTCGGGCGATTTTTCCCGCGAACAAACAGGTGTTGCTCTAATTTAACGAAAAGAACTAGAACGACTAAATCGATTTTTGAATTGGTTATTCCATGCCTACTGTTAAAGTTACCATCTCTCAAATAGATTCCCAGCCCATACACATAAAAGACAATGACAAATATTTATTTAGTATTGTCATCTTCGTCTTTTTTAACATAAGTTTCGGCTGATTCGTTATCCAGGCTTTAAATTTCTGTTAGTAATGTGGGAGATTGTCACAGCATTCGTACCATGGTGTTTTTACAAGCACCACACGTAAAATATTATTGATATAAGATATAGTTTTTGATTTTCTTGTTATATATTGCGAAATGTAAGTTGTGAAATTGTAAGTTTCAAAATTTCAAACAACAAAAAAATACGTTTCATTTTAATTTCAGTAAACAAATAAAAGTGGTCATAATTTTAAAAAAAATATTATTACTAAAAACAGAAACCTATTGAAGCAACCGACCCTGACCAGGCATCTCAACTTCAGTCATTTTCTCACCGACCCGACGTGGTTTCCCTCAGCCTTTTCTACAAATATTTTCATGGCAACTGTTCTGATGAGTTTTCCCTGATACCCCGACGACATGAATTTAAACGTACTACTAGAGTGGCAAATAGTTTTCAGCGTTTTAGGGTTGAAATAGCTAGAAGCAACAAACACTTCTACTCTAACAGCTTCTTTTCGCACACTTCCCACCTGTGGAACTCCCTTCTGATTTCTTGCTTCCCCGATAACTTCTTCCTCTATGTGCCGTATCTCTTCAGGACGTAGGCGATCATGACTCTCTACAATTTCCTGTTCTTTTTAGCTCTTAATAAATTATTTCCTTTTGTTATTTCTCCCAAACACTGTTCCGCCATCAATTCAGTTAAGCTCATTATGTTATGCGTTGTTTTCCTCTGTCCCACTTGCCTTTAATTAATCCTGAGATTATCAGATTTTCCATCTCCTCTTTCTTCATTATCCGAGAAATTTAAGCTCAGTTATCTCTCCCTGTATTTATGTATGTTTCCTTTTTGTTTCCATTTTCTCGAGAACTTTGTCTTTGCTCACATGTTAGGTATCCTCATAAAAATTTAAGCGCAAAATCAATCGCCATCTTCTGACTTCTTGAACCCTGTTCATTTTTGTCCTTTCTTCAATGCTCCCCATTCCCAGGCTTTTTTTCTTTTTCACTCCCTATAATCCCTTGCGTCTTAGTGGCATTATCGCCTTACTTGGGGGTGTGAAACGATTAAAAAATAGGAAAAAATAGTTAATTGACAGAGTTATTCAGAAAGCTTCTTGACGAATAATAGATAATTGGCATGCTACTTGTTAAATATTAATGAAACATTTTCTGGGCTATTCAAACGCCCTACGATATTAACGGAGGGTTAAAAATATATGTTCCATCCAATAAGTCTTGAATCATTTATCACTCTTTTAGATTTATTTATTAACTAGCTTAAAAGCCGCCCTATTGGGCCCGCTACTGCGGAGGGCCCTTGATTGGGTCCTCGGGCTTTTCAAGAGTTTGAGAGTCCCTAAGTCTTTGTATATTCTTTGCATTGAAAGTTCTTCTGGCAGCCGTTTGATTTGGGTTTTCATTTGTACGGAAGTTTCTTTTACTAGCTGCAGCCTTGGCTCTTTGGATTGCAATCTGGTCCTATTTTGAAGGAGATTTATTTTATCAAGGCATACTGATACCGTATGCGACAATAAACTAAAGAATAACTCAAAATTGACTGCTGCATTTATGTATTGCATTCATATTTAAATTTACCTTCTAAAAGTTCAACGATAATTCTTCTACCGCCACTTAATTTAAAGACAATTTGATGTACGTAGTTCCTTATTTTCCTTACAACCAATTATTTTTCTTTCATGGTTGACTTTCGTTGTATTCTGCAATTAGTTTCGGTTATTCCCAAATTTATTTCCAAGTTAAAAAAATTGTTATGTTATGAAAATTTCGTCGCAAAAAATCACGTAAAAATCGCCGAAAACCATCGCAGTAATGAAAACTTGTGAATCGAAAATTTCTGTAACATGAGCTATTGAAAGTTAGAGTGTTATGTCCCTTTAATTGAAAATGTATGACACATTGACACACTGACATTCGCATTTATTTTATAAAATTACGTTTTCTGTTCGCTTTCGTCTCGATCTTCAAAACGTCGAATTTGTGTTGCATTTCAACCTTCTTTTGTTTTTCAGTCCTTTAACCCTCGACTCTGGATTTTTCTTATTCATGAGCTGACAGAATTCAGATAAAGTAGAAGAAAGAAAGAAAAATAATATAGTCTCGGCATATCAAAGATGCTGAAGTCAATACACTCGAATGTATTGTTTTTTTCAAATAGGTTGTACCTGTGAGATAATACAATTACTTCATTGCATAACAGTCTATATAAACTCATCACACTGCTGACTGTTGACTATGTCATTTGATACTGACATACAATGCGATCGCTGTTAATGGATGACTCAGAAATCTCGTAGGTGATCTCGTATGTTCTCGTATCCCACACATGTCACACAACACGAACTTAACAGTTTTAGAATAATTCTGCTTTTGTTTATTTTTATTCTAGTCGTCGAATCTGATAAACTTATTTAATTTATTGCCCCTCTTATCTTTTAAAATCCAAACGCATTTTCCTTACACACAATATTTAACTTTCTTTCCAACCTGAAGAAGCTGAACACAAAACATGTCGGCGAAACGTGTCGTTTATAAGCTGTTCCACCTCGTCTCAACATCTGCACTTTTGTTTCAAATACTATTATACTTCCTACAAACACCCATACTCATATTTATACAATAGTAGGGAATTAAATGCTTACGGCTACATCAAGGTTGAAACACCGATTCTCGTATGATCACTGAAGTTAAGCAACGTCGAGTCTGCTCAGTAACTAGATGGGTAAACACTTGGGAATACTAGGTGCTGTAAGCTTTGACGTGAGTATAGTGCAATGTATAACGGCTAGGAATTAAAAATCGGAGAACCAGGTTTCGATTCCAGTTGAGTTCAAAATGTTCACTTACGCGTAAATACACTTGAGAAAGATATGAATTCACTTCTTCTCCCCCAGTTATGGGTTAATTAGTAGGAA
Organism: Acanthosepion pharaonis; assembly: GCA_903632075.3. Taxonomy (NCBI): domain Eukaryota; kingdom Metazoa; phylum Mollusca; class Cephalopoda; order Sepiida; family Sepiidae; genus Acanthosepion; species Acanthosepion pharaonis. The sequence goes on from CAHIKZ030005299.1 coordinate 1,163,063, forward strand.
TGTATCAGTATATCATTATTATCTTCAAAAAAACTTCTTACAAACAATGTAAAAAAAAATTTCGCTTTAAAATAACCTGAAAAAGGTTGATAAGCCGTAAAATAACATCAAGTAAAGAATGAAGATAATGACATCAAATTTTGTAGAAGTCGTAGGATGTTGACACATATATCTGCCCTGTCAGCTGGGAATTAAGAATACGTCGACTGCACCTCTAGAGGTAAGACCCACCCGCCAAATGAAGCGTCCTGGGTAAGACGATAAACTACACCCGCGTCCTGGGTAAGACGATAAACTACATCCGACAGCAAGGCCTCTGATCAGGAGGTTTTGAGGAGCGTGGAACCACCTCTTAATTGCTGGTGTTCCCAGGTCGATCCTGACCCGAAGTGGTAGCACCTTTTAGGGTCCCAGCTATGGGCAAATAGTTAACCCCTAAACTGGGCACACAATGCTATGAAAGTGTAAAAATTGGTTTTAATACCAGAAATACATCTCTGCAACAAATTATTACCAGTAACGAACTAAAAAAATTATTACCAGTAATACATTTTTGAAAAAAGAAAAATATTACCAGCAGTACATTTTTGAAAAAAAAATTATTACCAGAAATATATTTTTGATAAAAGAAAAATATTACCAGGAATACATTTTTGAAAAAAGAAAAAAATATTACCAGCAATACATTTTTTTAAAAAAAATATTACCAGAAATACATTTTTGAAGAAAAAATATTAACAGCAATACATTCTTGGAGGAAAAATATTACCAGCAATACATTTTTGGAGGAAACATATTGCCAGCAATAATTTTTGAAGACAAAAATATTAACCGCAATACAAAAATATTACTAGCAATATATTTTTGAATAAAAATATTACCACCAATAAAAATCTTGTCGGTATTAAATAACCCATTGAGGGTGATATACCGTAAAACAAAACCAACCAAAACAAACCCATATATCTCCTTATATATACAAACTAAATTAATTTAAAGTCTGCTACACTTGCCATGAACAAAAAATGATTAGAAAACTTCCTCTAGAAGATTGCATTATAAACGATAAATATGAGGATATTAGCATGAAGGATCCATGGAATAATGACAAATCCTTAATCCTATAGAATTCCTATCATACAAAACGTGAAAATTGAATTTTTCTAGTCTGAACACAATTGACTGCTGTAACTTCCAAAATATTCCATTTGTGAAGCTATCGTCATGAGACGATGGTGCCATCACTAGAAGCCTTCTTACAACTCGTATTCTTGAATATCGTTCATATGTCATTGTATTAATTATAAAAATAACGATAAAAATCCAGTATTAATTACAACTACTATTACTATTAAAACTACTAGTAGTATTACTACCGCATCGAATTTGAACAGACTTGCGCGCGCCACTCCTGTTCATGATGATCTGCAGTTATTTAATGTATCCTCAAGTAGTTGACAAATGTTTCCGCTGCTCGACCTTATCATTATAATTTTATATTATTATTACATATGCAATATCGGTCCTCCTATATGGCAGTGAAAGCTAGACAATCACCTCACAGATGAAGAAGAGACTTGTTATTCTTCACAGCTCTTAGTAATGTTTGTCTTTTACTGTTAAACTTCATGTTCTGCTAACGATTTACAAAAGCTCGTTACTTACTGCTTTCCTTTGTTCTGCTTCCCTTTAATATGTCCTGTGAGTGTTAAATTTTCCAGCCCTTCTGTTCTCCTTATGTGTCCTAGAAATTTCTGATATTATATATAATTGTCCTTTTTCTATTTTCTTTAAAAAAACCGTTGCTTACATGCTTCTTTCATGTTATTCTCAACATCCTTTTGCAGTCCAGACGAAAATGTTTGAAATAAAATTGACACTAAAGTATTACTATCCTCAGAAAAAATAATGTATCATGAATCTTTCATTCTATATACTTATTTGCATTTGGAACGAAAACTTTGTTGAACTCTCTGAATTTTATTTCAAAGACTTTTTATTAGGTTGGTGCAAAAATAATGACGTAAGAATGTCGTTTTTTGACGTAGAAATGTACGTCAAAAAAAACGACATTATTACGTCATTATTTTTGCACCAACCTAATATTAGTTTTAGGCTTGTAGCTTATAAAAGATTAGGATTCTTAGGCATTATTTCTTAATTCTTGCAAAGATTTAAAATACACAGTTCCTTTACATTGTAATCATATAACATATTACTATTACTACAACCTCAAGCATGCTCTGCATTCAGAGTTACAGACCTTCAACTTTTCTTTGTCGCTCATTATGATCTTAAATATTGCACTGTGCATCCTCTAGACAAAAGATTTTGCTGGTCAACTTGTTATTTTTGCTATGAAGTGATTGTCACAGCAGTACATGAAACAGTTCTTCATGGCGCCAGCAGTGTCCTACAAATTTTAATCTATGCTTTCGCGTGGTTTCAGAGATGGGAAGGATTGTTTGACATATATTGACGCCATAAGATGTTAAGGAGCAACCAGGAGAATTCTAGTGTAAGCAGCATTAAGTATTCTCTCAGTTGATGATGTCAAAATCCAAATGGTTGAGTCAGAGTTAAGAATAGTTTCAACAGCAGCACAGAAGAGGACAACTTTAATTCTCCAAGGGCGGCCCAGTTTCAATCTTCTGTCACGATTGTTTAGGGCACCTCAGGATTTACCTCTTCTGATGGATGTGTCAGTTTTAGAATTTGTAATATAGCTTTCTAGGCATTTAAAATCATTAACAGATTTAATTTGTTCCTAGCTCAGAGTATGTCGGACGTCATCTGTTTTCTGCTTATAATTCTGGTACGGTGATCCTGCTGTATCTTTAGAGATTTTTGATAAAATCCAATGAAAAATCCGCAATATTATTGGTGCTGATCTGGTATCTTGGATTCGGACACTTTCTCATCGCCGTAAAGTTGTTTCCCTGTACCTTTTCTATGAACACTTTCATGGTAATTGTTCGGATGAGCTCTGCAATATGATACCTAGATTTTATGAATTTAAGCACCGTACTAGAGTGTCGGAAAGGTTTCATCAATACACAGTTGAATTGGTTAAATTTAACCGTAATTTCTATGCTAAGAGTTCATTTTCTCGCACTTTTCTCTTGTGTAATTCACTTTCGGCTCCATGCTTTTGCCACCTACTCTCTTTCTCATTACTCTTCTATTGTTCTTGTTCCTTAATAATCTTTTTTCTTATACTTTCACATTGTGTCTTAGTGGCTTTACTGCCTTGCATGGGATAAATGATTAAAAAGCATATATGCACAATTTTAGAAGCATCAATGCAGAAGCATATATCGCTGGCCATATATCGCTAGCTTTTGAGGCAGAATGATTACCTCTTTAAGTCCAGTAGTGGTAATGGCTATATCATTTGCGTTGTCCACATCTGTTAGCTTCTCGCGATATCTTCTGCTTTTCTTAGTATTAGGGTAAAACGAAGATGACTGTTGGAATCAATGTTTTTTTTTAGCACAAAGTCAAGATATATAATAAACAGATAAGGTGCTTGTTTGTCACCTTGAAAAAAAACACCAGCTGTTAATTCAAAAAGCCAGTATAAAGATCAGATGTTCGCATCTGATATCCTGGGTATAACGACAAACTACATCCGGCAGCAAGCCATCTGATCAGGAGATTAGATGTTTTGAGAAGCGTGGACCCACCACTTAATTGCTGTTGTTCCCGGATTCAGCTTGACCCGTGGTGGAAGCACCTGTTAGGGTCCCAGCTATGAACAAATAGTGACCCTAAAGAAAACTATGAAAGTATAAAAATACATTTTTATAGTATACCAGTAATGCATTTTTGTATTAAAATTTACCAACAATATGCACATTCAAACAAATTGTAGCGTCTTCACTGAAATACGTTAAAAATACTACCAGACAACCATCAGGAACACTTCACTTTCATTGCTGGCAATATTTGTTTGAAAAAAAAAAGTATTGCTGCTTATAATTTTTTTCCAAAAATTTATTGCTGGCAATATTTTTTCCAAAAATCTATTGCTGGCAATATTTTTTCCAAAAATCTATTGCTGGTAATATTTTTTCTTCAAAAATATACTGCTGGTAATATTTTTCTTCAAAAATATATTGCTGGTGATAATTTTTCCCTTCAAAAATGTATTGCTAGTTGCTGGGAATAATTTTTAACAAAAAAGTATTGCTGGTATTAGAACCTATTTTTACCCTTTCATAGTGCTCTGATCCCAGTTGGGTGTTAACTATTTGCCCATAACTGGGGCACTAACTGGTGCTTTTTTTCCAAAATGTGTTGCTGGTTATATTTTTTTTTAAGTATTGCTGGTAATTTTTTTTTCCCAAAATGTACTGCTGGTAATTTTTTTTTCAAAAATGTGTTGCTGGTAATATTTTTTTTAGAAATGTATTTCTGGTAATAATGTATTGCGGGTAATAATTTTTTCCTTCAAAAATTCATTGCTAGTAATAATTTTTAAGAAAAAAAAGGATTGCTGGTATTAAAACCTATTCTACACTTTCATAATGTTTAGACCTCAGTTTTTGTGGGGCCAACTATTTTCCCATAGCTGTGACTCTAACAGTTGCTACCAACCCGAGTCAGGGTGGACCTAGGAACAGCATCAATTAAGAAGTGGTTCCAAGCTCCTTAATACCCTTGATGTTGGACGTAGTTTATCGTCTTACTCAGGACGCAAATATAGTTTATCGTCATACCCGGTACGCGAGAATTACAAAGAAACTTATAGTTACACTCAGAAAGAAACAGCTGAAATTTCTGGAACCCATAATGAGGAAAAAGGACCTAGAGAATCTAACACTGACAGGACATATGGAAAGCAAGATGGACAGAGGGAAATAATAATCAACCTAAAGTGCTTGTTTAAATGGATGGAAAACGGACTCAAAAGGACCCAATCGGCGTTTGAACTTCTAATTCCGTTAATCGATAAGGAACCCGAATATTTTCTGCTTGGATGTAAGATTGTATTGTGCTAATAAGCCTGTATTGGACCCATAAGATTTTTTTTGCATTAATAAGGTTGTATTGCACTCATAAGATTTTATTGCAATAATAAATTTAAATTAACTAATAAGATTTTATTGCACTAAGATTATAATAATATGATTTTATTATACTAATAAGATTGTAATGAACTTATAAGATTGTATTGCACTAACAAGATTTTATTGCACTTATAAGCCTGTTTTGCACTAATAAGAAAACAATGAGAAGAGCGTGAGATTTTGGGATAATTTCTGTATAATTTCCTAACAGATGAAGAAAAGACTTGAGGCAACTGAGATGTGGTTCCACTGACAAAATGTTAGGAATGTCATGGACAGAAAATGCAAAAAACAAGGAAATGAATACGTAAAATAAGACAAAAACAGAGTTGAAATTCTGAGTTTGTGAAAATGGATGGTAGAACAAGCACAAAGGGTAATTGTGAAAAATCAAAAATTTACTTAGTGAAAAATAATACAAAACTGCCATCATTTTAATAATAATAATAATAATAATAATAATAATAATAACAACAACAACAACAACAACAACAACTTAAGGTTTTGAGTTTCAAATCCATGGCAGATGATATCTGTTCCAGAACATTTTCTTATTTAAGCTATTTCCTTTAGGGTACGCCGGATATCCATGCTAATGTTTATATATATATATATATATATATATATATATATATATATATATATATAGGTATGCCAGGTTAATTTTTTGATTACTTCATGTCAGTTTCTGATGCTTTTGAACAGGCGTCTTAAACTACGGGTGATTTGCATACCTTCAATGACCTTTTCAGAATTCCAGCTATTTATCAAGAACCGTATCGTGTCAATATCCTTTTCTACATAAGTTGATTGTCTGGTTTTTCAGGTCTCCCTTAAAACTACAGCTGACATACTTGATTCATTATTAATTATCATTTTTTTTTGTTAATGCAAAGTGTAGGCCGTCATGTCTCTCCACAGATAACTTCTTTTTTTTTTTTAAATATCTGTGAATTGCCATGACATTTTTGAAAGAGAATGATTCCTCGCTACTTTCTCAATATTTTTGAGTTTGTTGTTGTTCTTCAAGAGGGCAAGAGAGAACTCTTTACCTTACTATTTCATCCATAGCTGAGGGAAGAAGTGATGAGTCGATGTAATGGCAATAGCCAGAATATTGACTTAACAGATCGGAATTTGAAATCGCCTTACTGACCCTTGTTTCCGCACTGGTAACTGCACCTCTACCGTTTGGATATCAGAAAGAAAAAAAAATCTGTATTTTACGTGATTCCCTTAATAACTGTTGACACGGAGAGAATAAAAAATGACATTTCAAATTTTAGATTTGAATTAAAATATAAATAAATAAGAAAATAAAACCACAGAAAAAATATGGCAAACTTGGTCATTCCTGCCCACAAAAGTGTCAAATTGACAGTTCTTATCTTGACACCGATATTATTTTAAATACCTTCACTTCTCGTCAATTTTTACTGTTTTCAAAAGCTATAATTAAGTCTAAACATTTTTGTCCTTGACAATATGAAGTAAAAAAATATTAAACACTATTTATTGATTAGATTGTTTATTTACAAAATTGTTTTATATTTACAAAATTATAAAAACTAATACAATTGTATTAAAACTAATACAATGCAATATTTATCATTTACCGATTTATAAGGAAATAAACATGAAAACAATGTTTTACTTATAAATTTATAAACATTTACTAAATTATTTAAATATGTGAACCAACTATAAGGGAATCCTTATTATTTACATGTTATAAATTTCGAATAGATTGGCAATTAGCCGATGTTTTGAAAACGAGTCCAATAAAGAACGTAATAAATACATAAGGTAAGTAAACAATCTAATAAATAAATAATGTTTATTATTCTTGTTATCAATTCTCAAGAACAAAGATAAAGTATAAATTCATTTTCATCTGTTTAAGTTTTATTACAATTCTAATCACGGCCTTTTAAAACAATAAACTTTGCCGAGGAGTGAAGGTAGTTAAAATAATAGCGGCGTCAAGGAAAAAAACGTCCTTTTTGTCACTCCATTTTTTTTCGTGCACGAAAATCGGAGTTTTCCAAAAAATATTTTAAGAATCTACAGCTTGTGACGGAGACACATGAAGCATGTTTAAAAGCATTTGTAGTTATAAATAAATCTAAATTTTATAAATAAAATCTTAACAACGTAAGATATGCAGATGACAGATTGTTAATAGCAAACAAAAAGAAAACTAGAGAAACTTTTAGAGTGCGTAATAAAGGAAAGTGAGAAGAAAGGACTAATGGTTGTCAGCAAGTGGAAGATTCCAAGACGTGAACTAAGAATTGGAAATGTTAAAATCAAGTAAATATAAAAATTTAAATATCTGGAAATTCTTTTAACAGAAGGCGGAGAATGTGGCACCGAAAACTAAAGGCGCATTGGAATATCGAAAGATGCCTTCCAGAAGTTAAGCAAAAGTATTAAGAAACAGAAACATTTTGTTACAAACAAATAAAGGAGTGCAGAACTCTTATGAAATATTAATGCTCCTATATACCCCTGCTGTTCATCTCGAGGTTCTCGACAAAATCCAAAGATATATCTACAAGGTGATCGATCCTTACTCTGCATCTTGACTCTGTCCACTTTCTCACAGACGGGATATGGCTTCCCTCTGTCTTTTCTACAAATATTTTCATGGTAACTGCTCTGATGAGCTACTTTCCCTTGTGCCCGGCTGAATGAATTTAAGCGTGCTACTAGGTTGGCATTTAGGTCCCACCCTTTTACTGTTGAAACAGTTAAAATATAACCACCTCATTTTCTCCAGCAGCTTCTTCTCTCACACTTCCCGACAGTGGAACTGCCTTCCTCTTACTTGCTTCCCTGTTACCTACAATCTTCAAAAATTTAAATGTAATGCCAATCGTCATCTTCTGAATCTTTGATCCCCGTTCTCCTTCTTATCCTTTCCTCAATTCCCTCCCCATACCCAGTCTTTACTCTTACTCTGTAAATTCTTGCGTAATAGTGGCTCTTGCTTGTGATTAAATTCTTAAATAAATGTCAATAAATGATGGAAAATTTCCTCACAGATGAAGAAATCACTTGAAGCAACAGAGGGATGCTGAAAATACCATTCACTGAACATGAACAGCTTTCTCATTACTCACATGAAACATGTGAGTAATGAGGAAGATTTAATGAAATAGAAAGAAGTGGGGGAGGCATTTATAATGAGAACTAGAAAGTTACAAAATTAAATTTATAGTTCACATCATGAAGAAAGGAGACTCGGAGAATTTGACACTCACAGGGCATACTGAAAGCAAGAGTGATAGAGGAAAGTATTGAATAACCTACCTGACGAGCTTATGTGAATGAAGGCCAGAAAGTGGAACGGATGAGATGGTGGAAAGACAAACTTTACTAAGATCTACAAAGAATAGGAAGCTGTGGAGGTCCATGATGGTCCATATCCTGTAGGGCTTGGGTACATCTCTATCTATAAAAGGCAGGATGTGTGTGTGTAACGAATGCACGGCCGCAATTTTCGACGGATTTGCACCAAAATTTACATGCACATGCTCCAAGTTAGCGGGAAGGCCAAGACCGACTTTGCATTTCCCAACTTACATCGATAGTGGAAATAATCGAATTTTCATGCTTCTACGGCAGTTTTCATGTAGTTTTCGGCCATTTTCTACTGGCCAGAGTAGGCAGGAAGATTCTATTGGCCAGCGTGAGAGCCAACAGCTGACTGACACGAATGTTAACTAGCATGCAAAAAAATCGATAGCTGCATTCGTCACAAGTGGGAAAAATTTAAATCTGCATGGCATTTTACTCCAATTGGCTCATTCGCTTGCTTAAACTCAACGTTGATTCTGATTCCGCAGAACTGGGTTGGGTGTGAAAAAGTATTTGTTGTTAACATTCTTTTTTCATTCGGTTTTTCCAGTTACGAGTCCTTTTTTTTTTTTTTAAAGCTGATCGTTTTGTGTTCATTTTGTTTAGTTCTTTTTTCGTAACAGATTTAATGTTTAGTATAGAGCTTAGAAAAAAATCGCAGTGTGAGATAGGCAAGAAGTAAGGCACGTAGCAACATCAGCACGGCAAAGGGCACTCCTTTAAAGGCAAGGAAGGGCAAAAATATTTTAATTCAAGTGATAGCGATTGCTGTATGAGTTGTACGATTTTTGAATCAAGCACGGGCAACGCCGGGCCATGCGGCTAGTAGTAGAATAAATTTTTTCGGCCTGTTCAATTTTTGATTGTAGGGATGGCATTCTTCTAATATTTAGCGTTTCCCATCAAGACGTAACCGACCATTGTCTTTCCAATACTTCGCCCGCATTGTAGCTCTAAACAACTTTTTATTTTTATTATATTTCCTCTTAGTCGTCGATCTCTTATCCGTTCACACAAACTTGTTGCTTACGTTAATCGATGTTTCCCTCTGCCCTCTTTCCTTCAGTATGCCCTGTGGGTATCAGATTCTCCAAGCTCTCTTTTCTCATTATGTCAAAGAAGTTTCAACTATTGCTTTCTGATTTTAAGTCTCCTTCAGTTGCCATATTCTTTGAATCTTCCTCCCTATTCATATGTTCAGTCGATGGTATTCTTATTATCCTTCTGTAGAACTATGTTACACGTCTCGTCTTCATCAGTGCCATGTCGAATATATGGTTTTATAGAGATGTTCAGTACTCTTCTCTCTTTTTTTTTTCTAATCGTATTTTCCTATGTCTTATACTTTGTTTAGTTTCTGGAAGGCATCTTTTGCTGTTCCAATATAACAATGGATATCTTTATCTCATTTTCCGATAGCTATTACTATACTAACCAGAACGACTGGCAGTGGACGAATGTAACAGAAATAAAAATATAAATATAAAAATATAAATATAAAAATATGTGGTTGTGCGATGAGGCAAAGCGAGGTGGGTGAGAAAAGATACAAGCTTTAGGAATGTGATGATAGGGTGGGAAGGTAGCGGCGCGAACAGCAGTGTAGTTACTAAGTGTGGGAGTTGAAAATGAGCGTTATGTGTCAAGAAATATCGTAGATGAAGGAGGTCACGATAACGTTCTTCTCAATGGTTACTTTATTTTATTGGTTAGCAATAACAGTACAAATTAGATCTTTCTTTCTTTCTTTCTTTTTCTTTCTTCTTGTTTTCTTTAATTCTTTTTTTTTTACTTTTTTTTCCTGAGTCGAGATTTGAGTGAATGATTTGTATTTTTACGGTTTATCAACATTTGCAGGCTATTTAAAGACAGGAAATATTTTTAGATTGTAAGACTAATTAACCCATAACACTGGGGTTAAGAAGAATGACTTCATACCTTTCCTAAGGATATTTGTGCATGAGTGAATATAACGATCCAAACTGAAAACTGGAACTCAGCTCTCCGATTAACAATTCCGAGCCATTATTCATTACACTACCTGCACATCCATGTTTACATCACCTTGTATTCCCAAGAAGTCACCCATCTAGGTATTAACATTGTTTCGACTTTGCTTAAGTTCGCTGATCGTACGGGAACCGGTAATTCAACGTGATTCAAGAATCATTGAATTCATTGATCAAGCAGTCACTGTTACTGTCGGTGGATTTAAAAAAAAATCTATTAAAACATATGACGTGGTTTCTTGTTATTTGCTACAGTTCTTTATGCGTATGTCTTTAGCGTCTATCCGCGAGATTCGAAAAAGGATAGTCCTCACTAAGACCTACAGCCTGCATTCGCTCGAAGCTATTTTTAATCATTGATCTCAGAAAGCTTTTTTATACCGTCGATGTACTTCTGAATGAATTCGGTACCAACCGTGTCTCAGTAGTAAATCCGGCAGTACTGACAACGTTAACCTGGCCTCTGCTCTTGAAAAAAATCTCCAATCATTGGTTAACAGGAGCAGTGAATGGCTTGTGAATTTTAATGCTTCCAAAACTAAACTGCTCTCATCTAACCGCCACAGCGAAACTTCCCTCCCCACCCATCAACATGGTTGGTGCTCGACTCCGTGAGAGTGTCTCACTGCGCCTCCTTTGCCTGACGTTTTCCAATAATTTGAGGTTGAATCAAAAGCTGCATCTACTGCAAGGAAAGTTGGTTCAGTGTGTCGTGCCAGAATGTTTTTTTTTTTCTCGTCAGAGTCCACCTTGCACATCTACAAATCTACCATTTTCACCATTCGTTGAATATTGTTGACATACCTGGCCTGGTGACCCTGCTGTTCATCTCGAGCTTCTCGACATGATCCAAAGAAAGATCTGCAATGTAATTGGTCCTGACTTGACATCACGATTTCAGTCACTTTCCCATAGACATGATGTGGCTTCCCTCTGTCCTTTCTACAAATATTTTTATGGCAACTTCTCTGACGAGCTATTTTCTCTGATGCCCCGACTGCATGAATTTAACCGCGCTACTAGATGTTATGGGAGTTATAAAACAAATCATGAAACGCATCATAACAACAGCACCACTATCTGCCTTAGATGACCACAGCAGAAATCGAAATATACTGCCATTATAGCAATAATAATTATAATATATCTTTGGGGTTACCAAACCAGACATCCCCTTTGCTACCAAAGAAACAAGAAAATATCTCCTCATTGACGTGGCTGTTCCTGGTGTATCAGTGTCAAAGAAAATAACAAACACAAGAAAGACACCGAATTCCGAGTTGAAGTTATCAGAATGTGGGACATTCAGGCCACTATTGTTCCACTTATAAGTGGGGTGCAGTGGTTTATACCTGCAAACTTAGTCCTATATCGATAAAATCGCAATAAAACATAACATCCCATCTCTTCAGAAGCCTGCATTGCATGACCTGCATATATTCTCCGAAAGGCGTTCTCTTTCTGAGGTTGTATCGCATGATGAAGGGCAGCCATAATGCAAGTTCTCCGGCTGAAAACAAAAACTATGCGAAATAAGTAGTAGTAGTAGTAGTAGTAGAAGAAGAAGAAGAAGAAGAAGAACAAGAAAAAGAACAACAACAACAACAACAGCAACAAGAACAACAACAAAATAGTTGTGGCAGCTCCGTCAGATGAAAATACATCTGATAGAGAACAATGAACAAATAAATAAATATGAGGATTTTGAAATTGGCACTGACTTGAATGGGAAACCTTAAAACTACAGTTAATCCTATCACAATTGGGGCTGTGAGTACGAACAAGGCTACAGGCAAGAACATTAACAAAATTCCTGGTATCCCCCTTTTTAAAAAGTGATGTTACAAAATGCACCGTGTTGAATTGACCATTTACTCAGGAGTGTATTATCAATGCAAAGAAACCTAAACACTGTGCATGTTAAGTATCACTTAGATTCATATCCCAGGTTTTGGGCAATGACCCGATGATGGGTTGTAGTAAACAGAAAGTCTGCTTAGTGAATTTAACATTCAGAGGACAGGGGAGAGAATTGAAACAATCCGTAACGAGTTTGTACGAATGGATGGTAGAACAAGCACAGAGATCATGGAAAATCAAAATTTACTTCGTGCAAGAGATAAGACTAAAACTTCTATCATTTTAATAATAATAATAATAATAATAATAATAATAATGGAGTAGGCAATCCATGTCAGATCACGTGATCTGATTATCATATGAGAAGCAACTTTCTCAGCAACTGTTACTATTTCAGTAGACTACAGTTAAAAGCATAATTTAAAAGAAGTTTGGTTTTACGTCAGGCAAACTTTTGATAGGTTATTTAGTGTTGATTTATGCATGGAACACTCAGTGAGGATCGAACTTACTACTCAAAAGTAATGGTCAATCTGGCTAGCTTCTTAACCATTACCCCCACTCGAATGCCCTTTAAATGATTTTACTATGAAAATGTATTGCAAACGTTTTTACTGCGAAAATACATTGCAAATGTCTTGACTATGGAATTGAAATGCAAATGATTTGCCCATGGAAATGATTTTACTATGAAAATACATTATAAAATGATTTTCCTACGAAAATGCAGTGGAAAAGATTTTACTGTGAAAACGCATTATAAAATGAATTTACTATGAAAATGAATTAAAAATTATTTTCCTACAAAAAAGAATTGCAAATGATTTTACTATGAAAAATTCATTGTAAAATAAGTTTACGAAGAAAATAATTTGCAAATGATTTTACTATGAAAATGAATTACAAATGATTTTACTATAAAGTGAACTAAAGATGATTTTCCTAAGAAAATTGCATTACAAAGGATTTTACAATGAAAATGGATGGATTGATTGATTGATTGATTTTATTTTTTTACGACTTATCAATCTTTTGTAGGTTATTTAAATCTAGATGCATTTTTAGATTGTATACATTTCTTTTTGCAAATAATAATGATTTACAGATGCAAATTCTACTAATTCTCGAGAATAGCACCACTGAAATCACTTTTTTGTCATTTTGCCCCAAGCGATCTAGAAAGCCACTAAGACACAACAGTTTGCTGAGAGCGAAGGAAACTGAGAAACAGTACTGGAGAGAAAGATCAATAAAACGAACAAGATTCATGCAGACAGAAGATAACAACTGTCTAGTATATTGCTACTGGGGTCAAATGAGGCGATGAACACACATGCACGCACACACACACACACACACACAACGCAGAGATAAGCACGCACACTCACAGGCGCACACACCCATGCACACACACACACGCGTGCACGCACATACACAGGCGCGCACAGATACGCACACACACACACACACACACACACACACACACACACACACACACACACATATATATATATATATATATATATACATTGTTCGAGATGCAGTGGATGAATAGAGCGAGGGAGTATCACAGAGGTTAGGATTACGCACACAGGAATTGACGGAGACAAATCTTCGGTGAACATCTAGCCAGGCTCTCTGTCCAGATCAAGAATCGGAACGGTCCTATAACATTTTGACACCTACGCAACTCTACGGCTTCTTCCGGTATGTCGCCTACACAACATCGTGTGGTACAGATTGAGAACAAGAGGGACAAAGGAAAACAACACATGACATACTTGACGTGTTAAATAATAGTTTAGCAGACTATAATTTTTTAGAGGAACTGTATCTCTGCCCGAACTTCCTGAGGTTGTTCATGGGGTCAGATACGAGCCATAATATGGGCAGTCGATTTTGATTGGCTGAGCTAGCGTGGGAATGATATTTTTTCTCCTCAATGAGAGGAGAACGAACCCCATTGGATAGCTAGTACATGTCGACATTAACAAAATAGTTAAACTAAAATTGTCCGTCTTCTAGTTCTTTCATCTTTGGAGCCAAAACATTTTGCGACGCCGGTCCAGAGAGAAGATGCAACATTATTATCGAATTGGCACCGTTGACCTCCTAGCATGAGAGGTCTATACAACAGACGAGCTTGAGTTAGCAAGGGGCAGTTGATATTTCTAGGACACGTAATGAAAAAAGAGAGATTAGAAATTTCGATACGCACAGGACAGATTGAAGGCAAGATGGACAGTGGGAAACAATATAAACTACTTGGTGATCTTGAGTCAATGTTTGGTCGAAAAAGTTTTAGGAGTGATAGCAAAAAGACAAAATTTATTAAGAGCGATAAAGAACTTGGAATTTTAGAGAACCATGATTGACAAAAACCTGAGGGGACAAGGCACATAAAAAAATAGAACTGACCTAATAAGGAAAGTTTTTACCTGAATATTAAAGTTACGTAAGAACGATAGCAAGGAAGATGGTGCAAAAACAATATCTGATTAGGCGGGAATTTAAAACAGGTCAGGAATTGGAACTCGGCTCTCCGATTAACAATTCTGAGCAAATGTCCATTACACCACTCACACATCTATGCTTACAGCACCTGGTATTCCCAGGCGGTCACCCATCTAGGTACTGACCAGGCTCGACGTTGCTTAAATTCAGTGATCGTAGCGGGAACGGATGTTTCAATATGACATCTCCGTAAGCCAGTATGTAAAAAGAAGAAAATAAAGAACAAAGAAAAATATACAAGAAGGAAAGAAAGAAAGAAGAGATTAAATTTGTACGAAAGAAAGAAAGAAAGAAAGAAAAAGAAAAAAAGAAAGAAAGAGAAAAAGATAACGAGAAAAGGTAGAATAGGATTGAAGGAAAAAAAAAAGCTAAAAAGAATAAAAGTAAAAGTAACTTCTTTTGAAGGAAAAGAAGAAAAACATATTATATGCCCAACTAAAATATGACAAGTCAAGAATTAATATCTCAGCAGTTTGAAATGATTACGGCAAGAGTCAAGTGATATGAGTATATATATTTCTTTCAGTACCACTTAACTGCCATCGCCGGGTCCAGGGCATTGTGTATACGCTTTTATTTTCTTGTAAATCCAGTTGCACATTTTACGCCAACGAAAACCTCTCAGTACACATTCAACGTTGGGAATGTTGGTGAAAGGAAAAGCGCATACCTTTGGAAATTGCTACTTGGGGTGTTAGACTGGGATCAGAGAAATAAAAAAAAAATAAACAAAAGGATGTCTACTTAATGCCAGAAGTGTCATGAAGAACTCTTTCACCTCAAAAAAAATCTATCTATCTATCTATAAGAATTTTTTTAACGTTTATACGTTCTTTTTATAGATATAGATATTTAAGTAAATGCTCTGTTTATAATAAACAGTATTAACAACATTTACCTGAATGTCCGAGAAATTTTCATAGAAAATATGCGTCCTCCGACAGGAAACTAAACTGTATCCTATACGGAATCATCATATAGCCTGATGTGCCTTAACCGCTTGGGCCACAGATGAGCCTTCGTTTAGCAAGGTCAATTTTACTGGTTTAAACACAATAGTCCATGATTTTCTCGCATTCATTTAAATCTGCTCAATGCGTTTCCAAATGTAAACAAATGACGTAATTCATTATGAAATGGACAAAATCCGACAATTATTTAAGACATTTTTTTAATGTTTGTACGTTCTTTTTATAGAGGACGCATATTTTCTATGAAAATTTCTCGGACATTCAGGCCAGTAAATGTTGTTAATACTGTTTATCATAAAACAGAGCATTTACTTAAATATTTGCATCGATAAAAAGAACGTATACACATAAAAAGGTCTTAAATAATTGTCGGACTCCATTTCATAATGTGTGTGTGTATATATATATATATATATATACACACACACACACACACATACATATATATATATATATATATATATATATATATATATATATATATATATATATATATATATTATAGTAAAAAGGAAAGAATTGTAAGATATATAATCCGGCGTTCTTATTGATATTTTTTACTTTTACAAAACAGTGCTCAATGTAAATTTACAGAGCATAAATATTATAAATTAACTGATTTAAAATTATGGTTTCATCGCTACACAGGATTTACCATGTTTCAAAAACAGAAACTAAAAAGTTCAAATTCAATCATATTATTAAACCAAAAGCATTAGTTCTGTTTCATCTTCAAGCGAATTTTGGAATAACTTATTTTGAAATTCACTGAGTTTTAAAACCACATTCATTCATAAGCATTTAGACCGGGGCGGTATCGTGTTCTTTCTTTTTTTTTTCTTCTTATTAGCTATTATTTTATCAATGATAAGTTACGTTCGAAAAGAAGTTAAGTCTAGGTAGGGCAGGGGTGCCTTTTTCAACGAATTTTGACATCTGTTCAACGCATGTTTTTTTTTTTTTTTAATTTACGGCAAAATGTTTTTTAGCATTTTATTTGTTAAATTCGTACTTGGAAACATACAGATTCTTTTTAAAAGTGGTGTCTGGATTAGAATACGTTCTATTGAACTACAATTTTAAAATATTTCATTCTTATTACTTTTAATAACTAATAGATTATATTTCTTTTTAAAACAAATAAATGTAATAGAATTACTTAATTTTAAAAAAATTATTATTAGATATCAAATATAAGTATGTATTTTACCAGCAACTCTTTTTAAAAATATTATTTAAGGAACATTTTTGACAATGTCGGCAAAGAATAGCTATTTCATGTCTATTATTTAGTGATTTTTTTTATTTTTATAAACCTAGTAATATGTAGTTTCTCATGCATGCACAAAGGACATGGGTCATTTGATGACCCACATATTCTAGATTTTCTTATTAATTTCCACTTTACCGTAGGTGTTTTATGGATTTCTTTTAAGTGTCAGAAATAATTCGATAGGGACGTCTGATTTCGGTATTTATTTAACCTAATTGAACTTTGATGTTGATTGAATCTTTTTTTGAAATCATGGCTTGTGCAAGCTATACGGATTTTTATGTTTTCAGGATTCTCAATAGATGAGATATTGCATGGGTATACTAATGATTCCGTGCGACATTTATTTTGTAGAGGACAGTTATGAGGATTTCTGCAGTTACATAATTTTTGTGTATCTTCTCTTTTTTTTTATACAGTCTAAATTTTTTTGGTTTTGGTCTAAGTGTCGGTTTTCGATCCTGTGCAATCTAACAACTGGACAATTCTTCTGTTACACAATTTGGACAATTTTGCCAATAACTATATATATATATATATATATATATATATATATATATATATATATAACATAGCAGTATATATATATATATATATATATATATATATATATATATATATATATATATATTCATTAAATAATATAGAGAAGTGTTGTCTATTTATTTTTTATATAAATTCTTTTCATAACGTCTGATAAACTTAATAACATTATAATTAAATGAAGAAAGAAAATCACAATACTGATACATATTTTTTAATCCAATCTAAGCTTTCGGCTATATATATATATATATATATATATATATATATATATATATATATATATATAGAACGTGTGTTCGATGTTTCAAGAAATTGTCAATATTTTTGGTTTTGGTTTTGGTTACTACGTTTGTCAATTTCTTTGTAAGGAGGATTTTTAATATATATATATATATATATATATATATATATATATATATATATATATATATATATATATATATATATTCCCTAAAAAATTATAACATAAATATGTTATAAAATCACTACAAAAATAGCCATTTTATTTCAACACTTATGGTGTCTTATCAAGTGATGGTGTTGAATGTAGAATAAAGAGTTTTAAAAAGTATATATTATAAAATTATTTAAAGAAGAAACTTTAAAACAAATACATATATTTTATTATTTATTTTAATTGAAAATCCAAAATCTCAGAATAAACGTTAAACTAATCTTTATCGGTGTGTATATGTGTGTGTCTTTTTTAATGTATGTGCGTATGGTTGCTTATATATGTCTTTCGTTGTATATATATCTGTTTTTTTTTTTTGAGTCGTGGACATCTATTTCCTTTTTCCTTCTTGTGTTTTTGCGTGTTTATATATCTAAATATGTCTACGTGTTTGTGCATTATAATCTGATTGTGTATATATTGTCATTTACAATATTTCAGTCTCCCCTGCCCATATCATCATTTCAAATGTATCTAAGTTGTGACGATGTTTTACATCCCCATTAGTTTAACGTTTATTCTAACTTAAATTTTGGCTTTTCAATTAAAAGAAAATAAATAATAAAATATATGTATTTTTTCCTCAGTTTCTTCTTTAAATAATTTTATAATATTTTAAACATAATATAGATTAAATTAAAAATTTACAATTGGTAATTTTTAATATTCAATTTTATAGTAAAATTGATAATGATTTCTATTTTAGCCTCACCCTAACGTTAAGGCATTAGTAATTATAACCAAGGTCCGTTGTCAAGGTTGTTTTTTTTTTAACTTTCATATAATTGCATTTCGATTGGTCATTACAGCTTATTTAAAAGAGTTTCCCCTCTCGAGGGGTATTTGGTTGATTTGAACCTTTTAAGATTCTTTATTCTAATTTCAGCATCATCAGTTGATAAGACACCAGAGGCGTTGAAACGAAATGGCTATTTTTGTATGTTATAATTTTCCAATAAATTATATATATATATATATATATATATATATATGTGTGTGTGCGCGTGTGCGTGTGTGTGTGTGTGTGTGTGTATAAGATAGATAAGAAGATCTAAACTAACTGTAATAGGAAAGGTATATATCAAAATTGCTGCAAAATCGCGCGATTCGGACGTTTAATCAAACTTTGATTACCTCTATATACTTTCTCTGATAATTTTATACCCACACCCTCCACACACACACACACACACACACATATATATATATATATGCGTGTATATATATATATGTATATGTGTGTATATACATGTATACACACACATATATGTATATATATACATATATGTGTATATATACACACACACAGACATACATATATATATATATATATATATATATATATATATATATATATATACCCCTTTGGGAAAGGTATGAATCCTCTTCTTCTCCCTCCCTCCAGTTGTGGGTAAATAGCAGGAGAGACAGGGTTCTATAGCCTTGGATGGCAACCGGTCTAGGAGAAGGACAACTCTGAATTCAAAACTAGCGGAGGGTCGTTTGGGATCCTTTTAGCACGTTATGCACCAGCTCTGTGTATTCGGCTCCTCAAAAAGTGTGGTTGGTTCGGCACAAAAATGTGCTGGTGTCGGTTCCTAGGAACTGATATGCTTGACCCTCATAAGTCGAATTCGACGGGAGAGTCGAATATATATATATATGTGTGTGTGTGTGTGTGTGTGTGTGTGTGTGTGTGTGTGTGTGTGAGAGAGAGAGAGAGAGAGAATGTATAGATAAATTTACGCAAAATGAGAGAGAAAAAATTAATTAGTTACTTGCGCATCTTCTATGCGCACCTACATGCGGCTACGTAAATCAGAGATGAAACTAAAACTTATAATAAGTACAATATATATTATATTATATGTTATGACATTAGATTCATACATAGATCATACGAATGTATATTATTCATATGTTATACTTATTTATTTTATCAATACAATGTTCATTTGCATATTTATTAAGGCGCATATATGTAGATATTTTATAAGAATTAACTCATTAGCTCCATATATTAATCTTGGGTATGACGATAAACTACATCCGGCAGTAAGGTCAATGATCAAGTGATCGGAGGTTTAGGGGAGAGTGGAACCACTTCTTAATTGTTGTTCTTCCTAGGTCCACTCTGATCCGGGGTGGTAGCACCTGTTAAGGGTCCAACAATTGGAAAATAGTATTCTGATTTGTGTTTGGTGGTTCATGAAGTACAAAAATACATTATGGTAAAAATACCAGCAATATATTTATTTTAAAAAATTGACCAATTGTAATACATTTTTTTAACAAAATGACAATCAACCACTAAAGTATAAAAATACATTTTTGTAGTAAAATTACCAGCAATATATTTATCTCCAAACTATATATCTAAACATGACTTACAAAATATCTAGTTGAAGCTATAAAATAAATATATACATTCTTTACATTATTCGGACTATTGTCCTCATCTTTTTCGCCATATTTATTACAACGTTTCGGCCGTTGTACGCTCCGATCTTCTTCAGGTGGTTCGAATGTCGAACTGAACCCTTTATTTCGCTCATTAAAGTAGACTGTTCTTGTTCCACGTGCCATGTCTAAAGGATGTCAGTTATCTACTGAAAATTCCCCTCACCAAGTTCTCCACCGCCTTAAGTAGGTATTGAACTCACACTCTTTGTCACTGGATCTAACTAATGCCTTTATCCACTGTGCCATGTGTATAAATTTCTGGGTATCTTCAGAAATCATTCTTTACCAGTTCTCATATTGTAATTTTGCTGTTACCAATTCATGTTTTCACCATAGCTCAAATTGCAATTTTCGTTAAAGAAGGCCGGAGCGTACAACAATCGTAACGTTGTAATAAATATGGCGACAAAGAGAAGGACAATAGTCCGAATAATGTAAATAGTGTACATAATACCTCATCTCAGAAATATAGACAGATAATAAATATATACTTTTGTATCATACCTACGGACGATTGTGGCATGTACCCATTCGCATAAATACAATAGTAAATACTGTATGTTGGTCTGCAGTTAGAGATTCGTCTCCAGTGCAGGTCAAACTCTCTGCCTCCGGACAGAGAGGATCCCCAAACGAGGCTATGTTGAAGGGCTGAATCTCGTCTATGGAAACAGCTACCCGACTCCGTTTTATACGGGGTCTACAAGGAATTTTTGGCCCAGCCTACGGGCTTGGATACCCCACATTAAATTCGGCCTTGTGCCACATCTGACCGCGTGGTGCGGTTGGTAGATATCCTGTCGTTGGAGATTCGTCTCCAGCTGTGCTGGTCAAACTCTATGCCACCTGGGTAGAGAGAATCCCCAGGTGAGGCTATGTTGAAGGCCAGAATCTCGTCTTGGGAAACAGCGATCCGATCCCGTTTTATACGGGATCTACGGAAATCTTTTGGCTGAGACAACGGGGTAGGATTGTGTCACATCTTGACCGCGCGGAACGGTTCGCAGATATCCTTCAGTTGGAGATTCATTGTTAAATTCACTTGACTCACTTCTTGCAGTTGACTACTTCTACGCGCCGCTGGCGAATCTTATATGCGTTGTTCTTGTCCTAAGTATTATCGTTCATTACCAACCTTCGTTTGCTTATTCTATTCAATAACCTTCCCTAGGTTACAACATTTACCCATAGCGATGTTGATATACCGCTAAACAAACAAAAATAAACTCAATATACCAATATACTCTTTTTTCTCATTTCTTTTTTATATATATATATATATATATATATATATATATATATATATATATATATATATATATATGCAATGATGCTCGTCCTGTACAAAAACCGGGGAGCACTCGAGGTATAGGTTTACAGAGTAAAAAAGATGCAGCTCATGCGGATATTTGA
>CAHIKZ030005299.1:1195000-1230000 GCA_903632075.3 Acanthosepion pharaonis
ATAACATTTACCGGCCTGAATGTCCGAGAAATTTTCATAGAAAATATTCGTCCTTTGACAGGATTCGAACCTGCATCCTATACGGAACCGTCATTTACACTGACGTAAATATATTCATACATAAATTTGCGTTTCAAAACCGATAATCTTTTTGTGAAGAAAAATCTATCCGGGAAATTCTTATTCTAACCACTTATTTTAGCGAATATTCCAGACCCCCACACCCTCATTAATTTAAAGTGTGTGCATTCTAGAAAAAAAAAAGTTTAATTACTGGATACTATAAAAAAATTTTTTTTAAAAAAATAAAAAAATTAAAAACAATTCCCTCCACCTGGTTTTATTTCAACAACCATATCAATTTGAAATTCAAAAATATGTGTCTCTACAATGATAAAAAAATAATTCTTCCTTCTCAAACCGATTTTTCTTTTTTAATCAAATCATAGGTTCGTTATGTAGTAAAAGTAAACAACAACAATGATCAATTTTTAATTTATTGTTCATTTTGAGGTAGCTTTTGTGTTTATAGCTTTGAGTTTTAAATAAATAAACCAAAGCGACTTTTTCTGGTGAAACATCCACCGGCGGGGGGATCGTATTTCCAACTACACTTTTTATTAAATACTCAAGAAATGTCTCCCTACCCCTTAATTTTGACCGCCATAAATTAATTACTGAGAATTATCAATATATATCAATATATATATATATATATATATATATATATATATATATATATATATATATATATATATATATATATATATTGTCATCCACAGACAGACTGTTTTTGCTGTATCACAGCTCTTCAGTGTGGCTAGACGTTTGGTTGCCTTTAGCTAGGATCGAAACACGGCACCGCACGGATGAAGGTGAATTTTAGCGTATTTATTTTTAGATAAACACACAGTGACTGAGTTCCAGCTACCCGTTTCGATTCCAGACACATCGTCTATTTGAAACTCAAGTATATGACTCTATAGACATGAGAGTATTTAATCATAATAGCAATTTTTTTCCCGTTTAAACAAAATCATGACATTAGAAGTTATGCTGTAGTAGTTATCAATTTCTAATTAATTGTGTATTTTCACAAACACTTTGTGTTTATACATTTGAGTTTCAAATAAACAGGACAGGACAAATGATTATGGATAAAAATCAATCAGTATATCTTTATTCCAGTCACCCATTTTATTAAATATTAGCAGTAGAGCCCGGCGTTGCCCGGGGATGTCACAGTAAGAGATAGATCAAGTATCGACCATCATAAAGACTGAAAAATAAAATTGACAAAGATTATTGTTTAAGGTTGACGGACACGCATGTCTTAATTAGTTTTTTTTTTTTTTTTTTTTTTACGAATTGGTCAAACCCAAACTCAAACAAAACATTGTTTTCAATCGTTATGCGTCTACCGATTGAATAGAATTTTATTATAAACAATTGTCTTGTAAATGGAATTTTTAAAGCATTCTGAATGTAAAAATAAAGAAAAAAGTGTGCAAGACAATAAGAAACACTACCTGCCAAAAAAAAAAAAGTGAAGTTTTGTTGAAACCGGTTGAAAAATGTAGGAAATCCGATCCCATACATAAACGAACACACACAAACAACCTGGGTTTTATAATAAGTATGATTCAGGATAAATTCTTACACATCTTAATTTAGGATGTGATAATTGTCGAAAAATAGCGTCTGATCCGTATATTGAATAAAAGGGGGGGGTGAATAAGGATGGTATAATTTTCTCGAAAAAAAATCTTTCCGGTATGTCTATTTGAAACTCAATTATAGAAAATGAGGCAGCGCATTCTGTGACATTTTTCTACTTACCACTATGATGGCGGTTAAAAAGCACACATTTTAAGCAGTTAATTCCACTGGTAATTTTCATGGGGAAAATGTTCCTCTTTTTCATGTCAACTCAAAGCTGTATTTTGCATTAATAACCCAGGGGGGAAAACAGATGAACTCTGTTAGTCTTCCCGAGCCAATCCACTATATTCAACTGACCTCTGCAAAACGCTTTGATGCAGGACCAAAAACGTCATCTAATAGCACCAGATTCAAGAGTTCGTCGAAAACCTGTGAATTTTACTCAAAGGGTATCAAAGAGCCGCTTAATAAGTGGCGCAAGCCATTGCAAATCATGGTGAATATAAAATTTCACATATTTTGAAGAATAACATTGATAAACAAAAACGAAAATTATTTATGACACCGATTGTGAGAAGAGAGAAGAGGAAATTAGACAGGACCTTTTGATAAGTAAATGTCCACATCGATATGGTGAAGTTAATGAAATAAAGTAATCAGTGTAACCCACTCTTTTTGAGTAAGTTCACGTTTACTTATCATCTCTCAGATGCGTCTCTGTCTTTGAACAGAGTGCGCTCAGGGGCTCCTCTGTCAAAGGATAGAGGGGCAACTGAGGAAAATAATACTGAAGAGGTACCCAGCCCTGGGGAACGGCTACCCGAGGCCGCGCCCTCCCATTGCTCCAGAGGGAAGGATCGGTGCTCGCACCGAGGCCAGCGCAACTGACGGTTGCGAGGGGCTGAGGGGAATTTTTGTTCCTGTCCCGGGTGTACGCGCTCGGGTCCCCCACCTAAAAACAGACCATGTGTCACATCTCGTCCTAGTGGGGGGACAGAGTAAATACCGCGTGATGTATCACTGACAGAAGATCAACTCTGATCTCACAGACTTACCCCTTATATTTCCGTTTATTTCGGAAGTACTAATATAGATTGGCCCATTCTTAAATAATAGGGTACGTTTTTACTTTTTCATAGACTAGCGTTCATTAAACCGTCTTCAAGTCACGACATAACGTCAAAATATAAAAATATTGATTTTTTTTATCGATTTTAGAAATGGGGTCCTATTCATATTATGGTGAATGTATAAAATCGATCCCTTACTTTATACAGATATAATTGTTATTTGAAAATTTCAACTTTGAAATTAGATTTACATCTTTGATATCTTAATACATACCCCTCTTTTTTAATTTTCTGAATTTTAAAACAAATTCTAATAATTTGTGGGTGGAACTTTTGGGAAGCACTTACACAACTTTTGTGGGATTATAAATATTTGTCTTAAATGAAGTATAAACGGATATATACTTTATTAATTAATATAAATGTCCTTTAATTAATGACATATTGATATAATGGAATATGCGTACACCTGTGTTCCCCCTCACTGGAATATGATTGGCTGGTGTCCGCCATAAATGCCGACGGACGTGTAGGTGAGGCAGAGCCTTAGTCTGAGTCTATAAAGACGCCCATCGGACTACGCCATTGATCTACACTTCTTACCTGCGACTACGACGCGTACCAGTCGATTACTGCTACCGTATTCTACTTGGTTATAGTAGACAAGACGACTTAACTACTTCGTTCAAATATATCCCTCTCCGGGATATATCACGCACACAGACGCACACGCACATACACACACACACATACACACACACACACACACACACACACACACATATATATATATATATATATATAAAAGTAAGAGACAATAGGAAAACTGTATTATTAGCCGACGCGTTTCGCCCAATGTAGACTTTTCAAAGTAAAAAATTAAATAAATTTATTGAAAACAAAATAACTATTAACAACAAGCAAAATGTCCTTAGCAACTAGAAGAATTTAGAAAACGCTACTGTATTCATATTGTCAGCAGAAAATTGCGTCAATACGAATACAAGGGCGTTTTATAAATTCTTCTAGTTGCTAAGGACATTTTGTTTGTTGATATTAGTTACTTTGTTTTCAATAAATTCATTTCGTTTTTTGCCTTGAAAAAGTCTACATTAGACGAAGCGCGTCGGCTAATAATACAGTTCTTCTATTGTCTTTTACCTTTATACATATTGTCTTTTTCTATAAGTTAACTCTGAGAAATTTTTCATATATATATATATATATATATATATATATATATATATATCCGTTTGTTCTTTAAAAGAAATTTTTTTTGCAACAAAAAGAAAGGGCCATTCGTACGCAGAAAAGCTACATCGAGAGAAGTCTGTAAAAAGTTAGAGATCGATTTGATATTGGATCTATATTATAAACATGATCACCCACCCTCCATTTTAGAATGATATAAAAATCAATATCTTTAGTTTCTGGCAAATATCGTGTATTTAAGAATGTCCAGTGAATGCTGATCTACTAAATTAATTTCCAAAATGGTTTTCCCTATGCCTTACGGCCATATCATGTTTAAACACCGGATCCTGTCCGATCACCAAATTTAATCGAGCATCGAAGCTAACGTCATGCCTGGTCAGTACCTCGATGGGTGACCGTATGGGATTACCAGGTGATGTAATCTTGGATTTGCGGGTAGTGTAATGGATAATGGATCGGAATTGTTAATCGGAGATCCGAGTTTCAATTCCAGGTAGGTTCGTTTTATTTATTTACGCGCATATACCCTTGTGAAAGCTATTAATCCACCTCTTCTCTTCCAAGCTATGGGTTAATTAGTAAACCTTGTGTCACTAAATTATATTAAATAACTATATTATTATCTCCAGATATAAAATAATATTGCCTACAAAATATATATATTTCGGCATTAATTGACCCACAGAGATTGATATGCCGCTAAGTAAGCAAAAACAATCAACCAACCAATATTTCCCCTCTTTTAACAAGGGGACCAATGTATTTAAGTAGTTTCCATATTTCTGAGGTTTTTGGTGTTTTTATATGCATGTGCGCTGTTGAATTGCTATGTAATACAAAATATTTTGGGTAGCAGGAAATGCTGGGCAATCTCCTCACAGATTTAGAATAGATTTAATGCCAGGGCAATGTAGTTACGCCAACGAATGCCGGGATTAACAAGTCTTAAGGAAAGTAGAAATTGCAAGAAAACCTGAAAAACGACAGTTAAAAAAAAAAAAAAAAATTCTAGGACACAAAAGGAGGAAAGCGCGTCATGGAATTTTACACTCACAGGACACAGTAATATATATATATATATATATATATATATATATATATATATATATATATATATATATATATATATATGCACACACGCGAAAGTACACACGATCAGAATTTAAATGAAATGTCAATCGACATTCGAGGAAGCTATTTTCTTTTTCTTCCCGGCAACGCAAACCCCCCACCCTTTACGTAACAAAAAAAAGAACAAAAAAAAACATAATATGCCGGCCCTTTGACGTTATTCTTATGACTGTATTTAAACTAAATATATTTTCTAGTAAATATAGTAGGGTATATAGATAAACAATTTAGATGTGAAATCCGATCATCTTGCCGTCATCAAAGTGACAGGTACCGAAACTAGTTAAGATGAACAAAAAAAAAAAAAATGAATAGTACTTGTTTTTCAGAATCACTTTTTGATCTGCATTTAGTCTCAGAGACTCATTTTATACATACAGATCTGCGCTATATTTAATTCCTTGAAAAATAATTTTGCTTTTGTATTATACGTTCGTTTGTCTTCTGCTTTCGACAAGTGCAACTTTAGCCTTTTAAAAATTATCATTACCTTTCATTATGGAGAAAAAAAAAAAAGAAACGCTAAACTCTACAAATAAACTCTTGATTTATGCTACCCGGCCTACCAAGTTTAATGCTGAACTTATTTTCAGGTGTCACACTAAATCATCTAATATCGCTAATTTTGGCTTGAAGGTAGAGCCACAGCAGATGACAGAAAACTGAGTTCTATCCAAGCTTGTCTTTTTCTTCTCTTTTTCTATTGCGACTAATAATTTAAAAGTTATAAACCTAACAAAGTGTGAATTATATTTCTCGGTATTGTAATACCTTTCGTTAGACAAAAGAACTTTCTCTTTTGTTTTCTTTTATTAATCAATTACGCGATAAAAATTTTCACGCCTTTGTACTTTGTGAGTTTTTTTTTCTTTATTCTTGTTCTCCGTCGATTTATCGTTATGCAAATTGCATGAGGACTGCAGTCGACTGTTGACATTTTAAGAGATAAATTTCAAATGGAAAGTAGTCAAAAGCGCACCGGTAATCTAATGAGTACTGCCGGTGACGACAACGTATAATTAAACCAAATAAATGCTTAGCTCTATGGCCAACCTGGTACCATTAGAATGATATATCAACAAGTAATTTCCGAAAATGTCACGTGAACAAGATACGTATTTCTGTAACATAATAAGGCTGATTAATATACTGCGTGGAAATCAAAGTTTTTACGAATTCGGAAACTATTTGCCCAGTGAAAACGAGTTTTGCTTAGACTTGTTTGAAGAGGGCATTCCGCTTTTTTTTTCTTTTTTTCTTTTTTATTTCGCCAGTTAACGGTATTCTGTCCTGGCAGTAGCATTTGAATCATGTTGAATGTGTTAGTTTATTTAGACAGAACGCTCTGTTGTCATCCACCTCACAACTGTTTCGACTTGAAGGCAAATCAGTGTGATTTCTTATCTTCAGCAAGGCTGCTACATTTCCGAGCGTTCTTATCTGCTCAAATCTATTACAGCTTTTTCCTCAACATCCACAGAGCCAAACTGTGATTTATACTGCAACTATGCTGAGCAAACCTTACGTACAGTTCGAGTATGTTTCTCACCAGTGCCACGTTTTGAAATCATTGTTGTCCTTCTCCTATATTCGATGCCAACCACGGATAGAGATTCCAGTCTTCTTGCTATTTAATCCATAGCTCGGGGAACAAGAGATAGATTCATATCTTTCATAAGAGTATTTTTGCGATAGTGAGGGTAAAGTTTTTGACTATAATTCCAATAGTCATCGTTCTAAGCCTCTATCAATTACGCAACCTTCACATCCCGTTCTGTTATGAAGGGTAATATTTTTTATGATTATTGCCCTTTTCTCATAAGCACAATTACATTCATTTCTTTTTATTTTTGTTTTTGTTTACGATTCTTAAATTATTTAAAGTAAACGATTTTTGGTAAAGTTTTAAAAAATGTTTATACCTAAATTATTAATCTATAAAATATTCTAAATGATTAAAAGAAATGCTCCTTTCGGATGTAGGCGATCATAGCACTCCAATGTCTTCTTTTTCTTTTTTAATGTCTGTATTAATGGCCATGATTTCTTGAGTAAAATTCTATCGGCCAAATCACACTGAAAACATCGGTTCTGGTACGATAATTAAAGTTAAGCAGTGCCGAGCCCGGTCACTGCTTAGATGGATGAACGCTTCCTACAATTCGAAAATACGCCTCCTACAATTCGAAAATACGCTTCCTACAATTCGAAAATACGCCTCCTACAATTCGAAAATACGCTTCGAAATATACTTCACCTTTAAATAAACCACAATACATAAGTAAACGGAATATGCATATTCTCCCTTGAAAAAAAATAGAATAAAATGAAAACCCTTTATAAAATAATCTCTATATTTTAGAAAAAAAATAAAAAGAATTTTTTTAATTTTAAAAGAATGATTTTTATGGTTTATCAACCCTTTGTGATTTAATTAAACCTGAGACATATTTTTGATTGCAAGCCTATTATTTTTTTTTTGTGTGAGAATATTGCATTAAAATTTTTTTTTTAGAGTTACCACTGATTTTTCCAGATGCATGTCCTACTATTTAACCCATATTTCGGGAGGATAAATGTTGATAAACCATAAAAGCAAATCAACCAATCTTAGGAAAGATAGTGGAGCGCTTTCCCGTTGCCTTCTCTGCGATTTTAAATTAAAAAAAATCTTTCTCCTATACCGTTGACTAATGCTAGGTAACCCACTCTACTCTGCTATTTAATCTATATATGGGAGTGAGGAATAAAGATGAATGTATAGCTTTCGCAAGAGCAGCATTGCAAAGTGAACGCAACAGACAAGATCGGACTTCGAACCCGACTCGCCAATTCTACTTTCCGCTCCCATAACCTTTACATTTCTCGGATATTCTAAACTATAATATTAACAACAAAAACATTCTTGGATGTGCGGGTGGTGTAATTGATAACGGCTCGGAATGAAAAATCGGAAAACAGTGTTCGAATACAGTCGAATTCGTTACTTCCACTTATGCACAAATATCCTTGGGAAAAGGTATGAATCCATATCTTCTCCCCCGAACCATGGGTTAAATAGTAGGACTTGCATCTAGAAAAATCACTGTTATATTCCCACTTTTATTCCCAAATTTAATTCCAAGTTATAAAAATTGTTATCGTACAAAAATATTCGTCACAAAAAAAAATCATGTAAAAAGGCGCCGAAAACAATCGCAGTAATGAAAAGTTGGGAATCCAAAATTTCAGGATTGTGGGTCCGGATCCCGCCCGGAATATTTTCAGTTTGCTCATGGAGTCGGCCTGATTCCCAAATGGTGTGATATGTCGAACTCCGGACTCAAGGAGTAAAGTTGAAAACACGGATAATTTTATTTTGAAACACTGTAATTTGAGAACAGTAATGTTTTAATTTGAACAAGGATCATAACATTCATCGAGGGATTAGTGCGTTAATGCCTCTTTAAAATTTATTTAGCGAAGTGTGGTTTCGCCATTTTATATCATTAACTTTACTAATTTATTTTTTGTATGAATGATTCACTGTAATATATATATATATATATATATATATATATATATATATATATATATAGGGGGGTGAGATGTGTATTTAAAAACTCAGTGTGGACAATGGCTAACGAATATGAATTCAAAGTTTCACCTTGAATCAATTTAGCAATTAATTAATGTCTATTCAGCATTCAATAGTTTTAAATTAGCTTACCTATTATCTTTTATTTTATCGGGTGTCTGACATTTTCCGACAAACCATATGACTCGGGTCATTAGGTCGTGTGACAAAGAATCGGTTTATCACAAATGAAGAGTGTGTGAGTTGCCGAACAAGATTTCTACACTCGGACTT
This sequence comes from Acanthosepion pharaonis, assembly GCA_903632075.3. NCBI lineage: Eukaryota > Metazoa > Mollusca > Cephalopoda > Sepiida > Sepiidae > Acanthosepion > Acanthosepion pharaonis. Next base: position 1,203,929 of record CAHIKZ030005299.1, read on the forward strand.
AGCAAAATAAATACGGCGCTATTGATGTTTCTTGTCAGTCAAGGTTTTGTTTTGAATTGGTAACTGCCGTCTACCTTCCACCACTAAAGCCGATTGCCGCTAAATGATTATTGTTAATATTACGAATACTTCTGATATTACAGGACATTATTCTCACCAAGGAACTTCGCTTCAAACTTCACGCTTCGCATGAAATAAATAAACAGCTTTAAGATTCCCAACGAAAATAGCCTTTCAAGCAGAATGATTTCGATTTAAAGAGTTTTATTAAATACTAGTTTACTCCTTTCGTCAAAACTTTAAGAAAATATTTACACGTTCCAAATGATACGGATACAGAAGCTATTCTTGAAGTACACTCCATGCGTTACTATGAGATGTACGACAAGCTAGGGCCACTTGACGTGTGCTGATACGTGTATCGTCTCCGACAGCCTGTAGAATGTGTTCTTTGTGGTCAGGAGTAGTTTGCGGTGCCACGTATCCTATCTCAGCAAAGCGACGATAAACAACAGCAAATGTTGGATGACTCGGCTTCCCTCGGTCTGGAAACGCAATCTAATACAGCCGTGCAGCCTCGTGTGACGTCCCCCGGTGTCGCTGCGCCAATCGTGACGTCTGCCTGGCCGCGCCCGCCGTGCTGTCCTAGTCGCGGCGCCTCTTGTGACGACATCCCGTTTGTCTCTGCGCCGTCGCCGTCCTATCCTGTCTTGTGACGACCAATGTGACTTGGTATTGATCGCGGCACCAAATGTGACGTTCTAACCTTTTGCTGATTCGGATGGGAATCTGTTTAGATTCGGTATCAGCCTTGTCGTTCCCAGCTCGCCTCCAACGTCTGGTTACCGAAGTAACTGTTTTGATTTCTACTCTAACCTACCCACATTGTGATTTGATCTTAGGTAGACGAAATCAATCAGTCGCCGGGCCGTAATGCAAGTCGACTCCGAACAAGGGTGATATCGCACAAGTATATGTAAAAGAAAATAAAATAATAACTCGAAAAGTTCAAATGTGTTAAAAAAGGATAAAAATATTTTATATCTGGTTGCTGAATACAGGACTGAACCTTCTTCCCAAACCGTTATATGGATTCGTGACACTTTGTGTTTGTTAGGCGAGTCTTAACATCTTAAGTTTTTTGTTCTTTAAGAAACTGGTTCTTGGTGTATCTTCCGGCGATATTCGTAAAACTTGTTTTGGTGGTGTGAGTCTAAGTCGTCCTTCAAAAATAAATTGTTTTTAGTTAGAAGTGGAGGTCGAGAATGCGCGAATGTCAAGTCATCCATCTGCGAGGCGGGTCAACTCACTGCAACTGCTTAACTCAACTCAATTCAACTCAACTCAACTCAACTCAACTCAACTCAACTCAACTCAACTCCACTCAACTGCCGCAACTCGTTGCGACTCTGCTTATATGGACGCCGACCAAAACCGGGGTGGACTTGTCGGGGTTTGAGGTTCCTTGATAATTCTAAATCCGCAATCCACTTCTTTGTTTTTTGTCAGGAACATTTTTTATTTTGCATTTTTGGAAGTCCTTCCAGATTCTTTCTTTTTCATATGGGTACCTCACCCAATCCCTTCAGAGGGCGTCAACAGGTTTCCCCCTCTCTCACAGTGGCATCTCACGCCGATCCCTTCAGGGAGCGTCAACAGGCCTCCCCTCCTTCTTCACATGATTACCTTCGCTCAATGGGCGCTCAGCGGCGTGGGTGTGGCCGGACTGGCCTCGGTTTAAAAAAATCTTGCTCAAAGAAAAAAAACGTAGTGTGATCCCTTAATCTTTAATTTTATCTGAATGTCACCTGGAATTCGTCACTCGGGACCTTCGCCAAAAAAGTGGGTGGTCATCCGGCGATATCGCACCTTGGTGCCAATTATTCGTTCTGATAAAATAATTTTGCTATCATAGCCAGCTTCTGACAATAAACATAACATAAACAGGTTCCAAACGACATCTCCGTAGATAGCTAATTGCTCAGTCTTTTGTTTTTGTGATTCTGCGGTTGGTCCAACGGACATTTTTCCGCGGCCCAATTAATTTTTATCTCTTTAGAATTCTGTCTCGTAGGCCACTCGACCAACCTGAAACTTTTATTATTGCCATATTTGATGCGCCGTCATACATCAAACGCGACAGATGCGCGACTTTATTTTCTTCGCTAATGAAAATAAAATCCTTCCACTTTTCTTTGTTAAAACAAAAAATAACATCGCTTAGTATCCTTTTAGTGATGGCTCCTTATCACCTAAATTTAATTCTCGCCTTTTCTTTTTTTTTCTTTCTTTCTTGCAACCCTAAATAGTGTCACAACAGCCGTGCAGTCTTGCATCAATTATCATTCGTGTGACCGGACGTAAAAATCATATCTGCCTGCTCACGATACTAATATTCTTCCATTTTTAACCGAATCGCTTCTCACTTAACTCACCAGACCAGCCACAAATGTACACGAATGACAGAGCGCCATCTATTGTAAATTTTATTTAAACTTAATAACTCAAAAACGAAGGATTTGCGGACATATGTTTATATGTATTTATGTCCTTGTTTTAGTATTAAAAACTCGCCCTCAATTTTGTAAAAATATTTTTAATATACTTTATATATATATATATATATATATATATATATATATATATATATATATAATGAATTAACACATTGACAGCTAACCACTAGAAAACTCATGGTTGACGCTATTTAGTAACTGCTCCACGCAGCCACATGTGGCACAAGGCCGAATTTAAAGTGGGCTTCACGAACCCGGAGGCTTGGCCAAAAAATCCCCGTAGACCCCGCCTAAACTGGATCGGGTCTGTCTATCTGCCCGGACGAAAGTCTGCCCTGCGGCATAGCCTCGTCCGGCATCCTCTCTGCCCGAAGGCTGAGAGTTCGACTAGCGCAGCTGGGAAAGATCTCAGCGCGACTCTGGCAGTTTTTATTACGAAGTCGACCGCGAGTTAACTCCTTTTTGTGATCTTTCAATCAAGGTTGCAACAAGTATTTTTTTTCGGTTTTAACACAAATAACTAGTACCTGGCGTTGAAAACAGGAACGAAAAACCCTACTGGCAACTAAAAAACTTTTTATGAGGAAAATTGAGTGAAAGAATTTATTTAAACTATGACACATGAAGGAAACATTTGAAAAGCAATGTATATAATAAACTTGAAGATTGTATGCATAGCGTGTAAGAAACTCAGTAGGATAAATTACCATCATTTATTACCACCGTTTGATCCGGCATATTTTACCACGCGGTTATCGAGAGCCGCATGGTTAGCAAGGCTCTATTTTCTGTTTTCAGGAAAGCACATTTTGTCAATGAGATATTTTCTTGAAAGCCTTTGTTTGCTCTGTTTTGTATCCGAAAATAATACATTCAAAGTAAATCTATTAATTAAAATTAATATTAAAATAATACATTAAAAGTAAATCTATTAATTCTTTAGTAAATTTCTTTTTTTTTCTTCCGATACAAAACTAAGAAGATACATGCTTTTGAGAAAAATATTTGAATGAGACTGGACTGTAAGGCTCTCTGTAGCCGAGCAGTAAAGCGCGCCTGATTAAACGGTTGTTTCACCTAGAATGTGGAACGCTGGTTCGATCCCTTCTGGGGAGCACATTTTTTTTAAATGCACAGGCCTATAAACGATACACCATTTATAAAAATGGGGCGTCTATTTCAAATACTAGTATCCACTATAATAACCGTTAAATATATATATGCAAATATATATATATATATATATATATATATCTCCCAATGGAAATTCAAACGTTCATAACATTAATTTTAAAAAAGGCTCAATACAAGAGTAGAGCAATAGTTATCTATTATAAACTATTAGATTAGAACATGCAAGTTACCACGACAAAAATGCATATTTATTTCGATGTATATTTTAGACATCTCATCTAGTGGTTAACATTTACCATCACCCTTAACCACCTGATGTTTTACATTAGACATCAAAACAAATATGTATTTTTGTAATGGTAACTTGCATGTTCCAATCTAACAGTTTATATATATATATATATATATATATATATATATATATATATATATATATATATATTTAATTTATTTGTACCGTCCATAATTACGGGTATATTTATGTTATACTTAAGAGTATTTAATAGTTCGATATTCTTTCAGTAATTCTTTCGTATCAGTACTGAATTTGTAAGATGTGTCATTTCAGGAAAACATATTATGCATGAAAAATCAATCTATTATAAAAATATAAAGTCCTCCTGTTTGAGGCATGCAAATTCCACGTATATAACGGGTGTATCAGCAAAATTGTCCAATTCGTGTAACAGCAAGGGATAATTGGCTCTCTCACAAAATGTTTAATACCTATAAAAGAAAAACAAAAAACGAAAAAAAAAAAGCTAAACTAATTCAATTTTTTTTTTTAGGTTTGCAGATAAGACCTTTTGCCATCTTGATACTATTATCGTAAGAATCACTGAAAAACCCTTTGTGTTATTCACCTCGAAAGAGAAATGGTTAAAACCGTTTTGTGTCAGCCTCAATATGCCTTCCCAACTGATCAATGATGAGACGAAGATCATTCAGGCCTTCATTAACGGTACCAACATTCATACTCTGGCTTCAAAATCCATTCAAGAACCATAAAGAGAACAGTGAATAAGTTTTAAAAGAGTGCACATTAGAGAGGAAAACTGGCCCAGGAGGTCACAACAGGAAGAACTAAATACATTTTTATTGTTCAAAGTAGAGTCCAATAGTGTTATAAAAACCTCGGAGAAATCCAGTAAGATATTATTTAATCATTTCTAAGATAAAACGGAAAAAATCTTAATCTAACAATTGGAAATTTTTGCTGTTACACGATTTGGACAATTTTGCCGTTACACCCAGTATATATATATATATATATATATATATATATATATATATATATATATATATATAAAGGGAACAGACAGATTAAAATCTACCGTTCTTTTAGCATTTATATATATATTTTTAAAGTGCTCAATAAAACGTATATCAAAATATGTTTTTATGATATTTTTATTTCAAAAATATTTACATCGCTATACAAAAGCTATCATGTTTCGGAATTGAAAATTATTCCAATTCATCAGACGCTGTATGGTAACTTATGATGAAAAGATTTTTTTGAAAACAGAAAACAATACGTTAGTTTATTTACGATTTAAAAAAAAGGATGGGGTAAGATTTCAAAGTTTTATGGGTATGTATAGATTAACCAATCGAAAAACAGGTCATTTCTGAAGCAGAAAATTGAGGAATATAGACAGCAGGTTATAGGTAGGTGTGTTATTCAATCCTGTCTGGATGAATTGACATTTATTTAGAAATTTGCTAACATCCGGTTATGTATACAATTAAGATATATTGAATCATACAAATAATACTTAACAGGTTAATTTTAAAGAATTTCAGTATTTTTTATTAATTTTTTTCCTATACTTGAGAACTGTCTTAAAGGGGCCTTTAGTGTAATTTACACATTTTTATATATAGATATTATTTTGAACTCAAAATATAATACTTATTATGTTGAATGGACCATAAATCATAGCAGTATTACAGTTAAAGTCAAGGAATTAAATGACTATTATATATACTATTATGAAGAAAAATATAATATGGAAAAAAACAAACAAAAATCCTAATATGCAATTATGATGTTTTAATGTTAATATAATGTCAACGTCGGACGTTTCGGTCTAGTAGACCATCTTCAGGACATATTTAATTCAACATGAAAAAACATTAAAACATCATAATTACATATTAGGATTTTTGTTTGTTTTTTCCGTATATTTTTCTTCATACTCTCGGATCTATATCCATATATTTGTTTACGTATACTATTATATATTAATAATGGAATACATAGATTTTTTACGAAAAATTCTGTTAACGATTTTTTAACGTAAATATTATACAATGCTTTCAAAATGCTGTTAGCTCATTTCACTGATTTAAGAGATCATTATGTTTTAGGAAACTTAATTATATGAATCTTTTCTTGTAGGCACAGGGGACATGGGTCATTTAAGGACTTACGAATTCCCGTTTTTTTTTCTACCACCTTGGCTAGATATTCTGCCTATGCTGAAGACGTTTCGGTTGTGTCGAGCAGAGCCGAGATTAACGAAGTCGGCAAAGAAATCAAAGGGTACGAGACGGTAACAGGGACCAAGATCAACCGCGATAAGTCCGTTGGTTTGTAGTTGGGTGCATGTAGGGGAGTTTCTCTTCGCTGACCTTTCCTCGGAAGAGACAGACCGGTCAAGATTCTCGGTGTCTGGTTCGGTCCCGATCTCCTGTTGGAAATAAACTGGTCGGAAGTACATGAGGAGGTTGAGGTCGCAGTTCGTCTGTGGTCCTGGGGTAATCTTTGCTTAAAGGGTTGGGCGGAAGTATATGTTTCGCACATCTACTCGATTCTCCTTTACTGACTCGGATACTACACTAATGGCATTAGTAAGGCTCTTGTTCTCCTTCTTGTGGTGAGTCAAGGCCACTAATGTACTTCGGGAGATCTGTTACCTCCACTCTTCTGAAGGTGGTCTGGGTATGCCTAGCGTTGAGATTCGTCAACGCGTTCCTAGACCGAATGTGTTGCGATTCTGATGAGGATGGCACCTTCTGGAAGGAAGACGCCCGTAAGAACTTCCCATTCCTGAGAAGCGTGCACTCGTGTGCGGAGAACCTCACAAACCACCACCACCACCACATTTTACTTCGAGGCAAGTGCTCCTTCTATTGTGAATGATGTATTGCTCTGAAACTACTTTTTCGGGCGTCGGATGGCCTCTCCATCATCCAGACGTTGTCTCGATGGGCATTATATCACGAATTAGTTACGAGGTCCATACGAGAGGATCTGGTTAACCATCCCGGGCTTACGAAGCAAGAGGCTCGCTCAATACATCCTTGGGCGACCAAATTGAAATATATATATGCATAATAATTAATTCATAGGGTCTGGAAGAATCCTCAACAGAATTTCAGAGGCCGTTTCGTTCTATTTTGGGGACTCATCAGCAGTGCGCATCCACTACTGAGAATCGAAACCGGAAGCGTCATACCCACTTGACCAACGTGTCTCGGATAGAGCGGCTTGGGGGTAGAAGTCGTGACTCATGGGAGGGCAGTACTTTGGTATAAATAGACTCGGATGAGTCTCACGACGGAATTTGTGAAGAGTCTGGTTTGTTACCTCTCCGTCACCGAGACACGTTGGCCCAGTGGTTATGACACTTTCGTCATATCGTAACGTTCCAGGTTTGATTCTCGTTAGTGGATGCGCATTGCTGATGAGTCCCCAAAATAGGAGGAATGGCCGTCCAGTGCTTTCTGCATTCTGTTGAGGATTCTTCAAGACTCGATGAATTAATTATGATTAATTCAAATGTATATATATTGTCATCCTTAGAGAGACTGTTTCATCAGTGTGGCTAAACACCCGGTTGCCTTTAGCTAGGATCAAATTGGCGTCAGTCGGAGATTCTATTCCTAAGCTGTTGGCACACGGCAGGGATGAAGGTGAATTTAAGCGTATTTATTTTTTAGATAAGCACACAGTGATTGAGAGAACTCGATTCGTTTTACCGAAGAACCTTATATTATTAGAATTAATAGTTACTGTTTACAAACTCACACTTCCTTCCCCGAGAGCTGAACTAAAATAAATTTTTCAGGAGCATATGTTTTTGTGTAGTAGTGACATAAATCTCAAGAAAGTTATTTAATGTTTAACATCGAAAAACATAAAGAAAATTATTTCCTTTTAATAATATGTGGAAATATTCACTATTTGCCTGAAGAAGGTCACGAGACACGAAACCCGTGTTGCAAAATTTTGGAAAATATTCATAATATATGAAAAAAAAAATCCACATTAAAACTAAAAATGTTTGCGGTTTCTTTCTTCTTTTTAATATATACACTTTTCTCTCGTTGGAACAACTATAACCTCCATATATATATATATATATATATATATATATATATATATATATATATATATATATTAGATTTAAATTACGAATACTCTCAGAAACACAAATAAATGTAATAATAATAATAATCAACAAATAATTAAGGAATCAATAACAAATAACGAGTAAAATTTTAACAATATAAAACAGCTACAAATAACCGCATTCAATTATTCCTATTCAATAGCCTCTTGAATAATTTGATCCATAACCGTTATTGCCTATCCAATAACTGTCAGAATAATACAACAGATCTTGATACCCATAATGCACCATTGACCAGCATATATAAATAGTCGAACCAAGGCACACTAAAGACTGCTTTTAAGCATGAATCACACTCTTACCGCTAGATTTTATATTTGATATTTACATCCTCTCTATCCCTGATATTGAGCACTTTTTCCAATACATATATCATACCTTAAAACTATATATATATATATATATATATATATATATATATATATATATATAACCTTCTGCTAATTAACAAACAATTAACAAAGGAATAATTATTTACTTTTATTTTCGTATTTTTCCAATGAAACATGACCAGTGCACATGTTAGTACTTCTACGAAGTCGTTCCTTGCAAACTGACCACAGATTCTCGATTGTATTTAAATCAGAAGAGTTTCCAGGTCAGTCCATAGTACTATTTGCTCACTGGTAAGGCTTGCCAGTGTGTTTGTGCGGCGTTACAATTTTCGTACGCTTCCTTAGAGTAACGTCCATTGCAGACAGTACCTGTCAGACAACTAATCGACAGTCGAGACAATAGTGTCTGAGCTTGATGAAAATTTGATGCAATCACGGATGACGCAATATTTTTCACGGCCAAACAAATTTCATCATACACTCCGAAAATAGAGTCATATTGCTGCACACTGCATCACTGCAAAAGACCTAATCTGAGGAAAAAATAGAAATCGATTACACCCTGTCACTCCAGTGGGTCGTATAGCAAACGAAAGGAAAGGAACTCGGCTATTTTAATTAATCTGCACAAGGCTATATATATATATATATATATATATATATATATATAATTATTTATTTAAAAATTATAACATAAATATGTTATAAAATCACTACAAAAATAGCCATTTTGTTTGAACACCTCTAGTGTCTTATCAAGTGATGATGTTGAATGTAGATTGTAGAAAGGTTTTAAAATGTTCAAATTAATCAACCACCCCTCGTAAGGGGAAACGTTGTTACATGAGCTGAAATGGCCAATCAAAATACAAGTATACGAGAATTCAAAAAAAACTTGACAACGAAGTAAGGCTATAATAACTATTAAATGCTTAAGTTAGGTTTATACTAAAATAGAATTTATTCTAACTAATAAGTATTAAATTGTACGATAAATTGTACTTGTATATATATATATATATATATATATATATATATATATATATATATATATTACTTTTCTATTTCTGACATTGAGCACTTTCTCCCATAAATGTAGCACACTTTAAAACTATATATATATATATATATATAAATTCACAAATGTTATAATTGCAATGTTATAGAATTGTTATATCCAAAATGTCTTGAAACCGGGAAGGAAATAAGCAATTGCATTGACCATCGAAACATGGAAGTCAATCTTAAAATGGACACTGCTCTCATCGATAAAGACAAAGGCGCATTATAGTATATTTAAAGGAGGCAATGGGATATGTGTGAAACTGATAGAGAATGGAGAAATTAAAATATGTAAGAACCTCATTCAGGAGGTAATGGGATATGTGTGAAACTGATAGAGAATGGAGAAATTAAAATATGTAAGAACCTCATTCAGCCGATCAAGAAATAACAGACGATGATTTTGATTGATTAGGCCCATAATTAGTTAAGCACGGTAAACTGCGCCGAATCTAATTTACCGAAATCAGATTAAAAAAAAATCCTAATTAAAACAGAAAGTACGTAAATCCCAACAACAAAGAAAACTGAATTAGCGAACCAAATTCAAACTGGGTCACTTACTGCTCTTTTCACATTAACGAACTTAAAAAAAGAGTTCTGCATCATACTATAAAGTAATTGCAAAGCATTTGGAGTTCTTTAGCCTTATACGTTAACCCATGCTGGGCGTTGATTAATCGATCACTGTTGGTACAATGTAACTCAGTGAAACCTGTCGCACATTACTTGCGGAAGAGATGGCCATGTAACACCCATTGATCTGAAGAGGAATTAATTTATTAAATTATTTCCGTTTTTTCATCAACCTTATTTTTCAGAGCATAAAGCTCAATGACATTTTATTCAGTTATATATTCAACATTATCTGCAATGTCTAGTTGCCACTTTAAAAAAAAATCCCCAGGTTTTGATTTGAAAAAGTTTTCGCCTTCACTTCACCATCAATGCGTTTTGCATCGATTGTAAAAAGGGAATAATTGCTTGATACATAGTCAGGTGAATATGGAGGGTTAGCTAGAGCAGACCAACCAAGTTCCAAACTATTTTTTGTGTTATTCTTTCTGTATATGAATTTACCTTGTCATAGAGAAGTACATCATTTTTCGTTTAATCTATTGTGTATGCTATTACTGCTCAAAACTTAAGGTATGTTAGTGTACTCCAAACTTATTTGTAACTGCCACATATGATTAGTAGTTAGGATAATAATTTTGTCAATATAACAGGTACCCCAAGACGGAAATTACTCAACCTGTTATATGCACACGTCCAAATAGGAAGCTGCTTTAGAGAGAGTCGCTCCAAGCCTATACTAAGACTAAATGACTCCTCGTTAGATAATTCTTGTTCTCAAACGACACAACTCTAGCCACCTTTTCTGAGATGATTCTACAACGCATAACGTTCTGTTTAGAAAAATTTACCGAACTCTTCCGTTTGAAAATCAGCTCGAAGAAAATTGTCATCGTCCAGAAACCGGCACACTGCCAAGTGTGTCATCAGCCTTCAGTATCTATTGAATCGATAAAAGTAAGCCCAGAAGATAGCATATCGAGGATGCTTCACATATTTTGACATCAAATTAGAGTTGAAAAAAAAAAAAACAGTATCAAATGCGAACGAAACCGTTGAAAGACTTTAGAAGCATATATGTGCCGACAAAAAATCTAAGAAAAGTAAATCTATCGTGTTGCACACATCTCACTATGGTGGTGAAGCTTGGGTCGTAGTTCAGCGCCACTTACGTCTCTTCAGAAATCAAAAATTAGCGCAACATCAGACATCATTCTCAAAGTACACGTGAGCAACGTCATTACAAAGACCAATGTTGTGAAAGAGAGCCAAAACCTTCAGTATTGAAATATTAGAGTGAAAGATACATGTGCGTTAGACTGAAAACATATACAGATAGTGCAAGATCACCGACTTCAGAAGGCCGCATTGCCCAACAAGCCGAACAATGGAACAGATGAGCACCACGAATGAGATATAAGGATTCTTTAACAAGGGCCCTACGTTTCCGAGACCCACAATGGGTAATCAGGTGGACGAGAGAAATTCTTTTTGGCGTCACAGGATTTTCGAGAAAACCGGCTTCACTGAACAAAATTGCAGATTCAGAGCGGAGCGGAGAAGACCGCGTCTAATTCTGTTCATTCAGCCATTACAGAAAAAAAACTGTCACAAGTTGCTCTTTACAATTACTGGAGTGTCTGCGATAGACGTGAATACTTGAATCATTGTTCATGAAAGATAAATATATAAAGGTGGACATTGAAGTCAGATATCAGAGGCGACAGACTGTTCCAAGCTTAGACACAATCGTTTTGGCCTGACGAATGCGTTTAATCATGAAACAGACCGTCGTCTCTGGATGTATATATATATATATATATATATATATATATATATATATATATATATATATATATATATTCCTGGTCGGTAGAATTACGCGGAGTTTCATGCAGAATGCAATCTTCAGGCGCTGAGTAGAGACTAATCTTTACATAATTTAAATTCGAATAAAAAATATATGGTTAACGCAATGTTGCGCAGTCCGAATATTAATCTGGATTTACTAGTTAGGTGAATATTTATTGATATATGATTAATAGCTCTGTGTTATTACATCGAGCACTATTTTATTGACACCACGACTCAATATGCGATATCTTATATATAAATATATATGCATATATATATATATATATATATATATATATATATATATACAAGTGTAAGTTAGGTTAATACCATTGTCTACACATTATATTTTTAAAAAATAATAATAATATTATTAACAATTTTTCACAAAAACATGTCATAAACCGCTACATAAATGCAATCATGTTTTAACACTATTTGTGACTCCTCAGGCAGTGCACCTCCTTAGACGGTATGCCTTCTGATGAGATACACGCAGTGTCGAAACATGAAAGCATTTATGTAGCGGTATATAACACATAATGGTTTATAAATATTATATATATATATATATATATATATATATATATATATGAATAAAAAGAAAGAACAGTAAGATATATAATCCGGTGTTCTCCAATATTCGCTCCGATCGCATTTGAATCTAGGTACACTAAGTACGGTTATCAATGGTGACAAGGAGATCGGCTCGTTGATTTCAAATTGCTGCCTATTATGGGGTGTTCATTTTTTTTCTTCCTCGTCTTGTTATTTTAACTGTACCGTCATTTAACCGATGAACGTATTGAAGTAATTTGGTAAATGCATTCTTCTTACTTTCTGCATAGGTATTTTAGTTTTTATTGAACGTAAGAAAGATTTTCCTTAAAAGATTTTTCATAAAAGGCAACATGTCAGCAGTCTCACCTCTTTTGATGAGATATTCAATTGTAAAGGTAACATATTCGTGTACTGGTGTCGGGTTATATCTCCTTTTTTACCATGACAATGGAGGATATTATAATAATGATAATCAAATCAGTTTCTGGAACCGGTACATAATATAAAACCACTTTTCTTTTGATAATACAAAATAGATTATTATTTTCCTTGTATTTATCTTGTATACACATTACATTCCGGATCCCCACCAGAGATCTAAGATGAGAATATAGCATCAGGACATTTTCCAATTAGCATTAGACCCCCCCCCACGAAATAACAGCCTAAGATCACACGAATTTTACATAAATAAAGCTCTTCGTAAGGTATGAGCTGTCCTTGTGAATACAATTTTTGTATTTCTTTTAGGTATGGGCTGCCAGGTCACCCTTCAGTGAGTATAGCGAACATTATTATTATCATTATTATTATTTTTATTTTCTTTGATTTCTGGCGTTTACACATTTCTTTCCGGGTCCCGCCCAGGGACCTAAGGTTAGAAATGGCGTCATGACACTTTCCACTGACAAAAAAAAAAAAAAAAAAAAAAGAAAAAAAAAAGGAATTAAATTACATAGATAAAGCCCTTCGTAAGGTGTGGGCTGTACTTGTCATAACAATTTTTTGTATCTCCTTGAGGCATTGACTTCCAGGAATCCCTTCAATTAGTCTGCTGCAATTTTTTTCCAACCAGTGCTAGGGCTCCAACTACAACAGGGATTGTTGATGTTCCCATATGCCACATTTTCGAGATTTCTATTTCAAGGTCCTTGTACATTGTATTATTATTATTATTATTATTATTAGGTCTGCAAACACAGTAAAATTTGCTTTAGAGTAACAGCTGCCCTCAAAGCATTAGACTGAGGTGGTAGATTTTTATAATGATTTGAGAAATCCGAAAAGAGTTAAAGCAGTTTCAAGAAGCTCGATTTTTGTAAGAGTTCAATCTTGATATTGACCCCAATCTTCTGCAAACAAATGGGGGTTACTTCCATTCTCTTCATTGACCCCGGTTTGCAGAGTTTCCATTTGAAACTATCATTCTTTTTCTGTTCTTCTTGATCTTTGTGCTTATGTCCATATCACGTTGAAACCCCAATCCCTGTACGCCCAACGAAGTTAAACAACAACAAGCCTGGTCAGTATCTAGATGGATGATTGCTTGGGAATACCAAGTGCTGCAAACTTGGATTTGTGGGTGAACTAATAACTAACAATTCGGAATTGTTAGTCGGTGAGCGGAGTTCCAATTCTAGTCGGGTTTGTTATATTCACTTACACGCTGACTACACCTCTTCTCCTCCCAGCAGTGGTAACAAGGAGATCGGCGCGTTGATTTCAAATTGCTGCCTATTATGGGGTGTTCAGTTTCTTCTTCCTCGTCTTGTTATTTTAACTGTAAAGTCATTTAACCGAGGGATGTATTGAAGTAACTGGTAATGCATATATATATATATATATATATATATATATATATATATAAAGAGAGAGACGCACACACACATGTGTGTGTGCGTGTGTGCCTTTGCGTGTGTGTATATTTTTGTGCGTGCGTGTGTGCTCGCATGTGCATGCGCGTGTATGTATGCGTGTCTGCGTAATTAATTAGGAAGATTTGTATCACTAAATAATTATTATCTTCAAAATTTCTGACAATCTAAATATATTTTCTGGCTTTAAATAACCGCTATAAGGTTGATAAGCCGTAAAACAGATCAGTTGAATCGAATCTTCTTTGTCAACTATACCTCCAGTGCACGCAATATCTCTGATGATGCATGTTTTTTGTTACCAACACAGTGCCTGACTATCTCTGTAATACTTCATGCCCACATTGGATCATGGCATTTCACCAAATTTCGTACTCGTAATGTTCAATGTCAGGGAAGTGTTCTAACAGAGGACGGAAAGTGGGACACTGAGTTCCGAAGACGCAGTGGGATATTAAAAAGATGCATTCCAAAAGCTAAGCAGAGTATTAAGAGATAGGAAAATTTCGTTGGAAACAAAGAAAAGGGTACTGAACTGTTACGTAATATCTCTTTTCTGGTATGGCAGAGAATGCTGGTCAATTTCTTCAAAGTTGAAGAAGAGACTTTCTTTTATACAGAAGGGTGTTAAGGATACATGGGCCGAACATCTGAGTAACAATGAGATTTTGGAGAGAGTTTAAACAAAGAAGAAACTTATTCTTAACATCAGGAAGAGATAGTTAAAATTTCTGGGACACGTAATGAGGAAGTAAGGCTTGGAAAATCTAATACACACAGGACGGATAGAAGGAAAGAAGGACAAGGGAAAGCAACGAGTGATATACTTAATGGGCTTGAGCAAGTGGATAGCAGGACGGAATTTGGGAGAAAGAAGAAAAAGACAAAACTTTGACCACAGGTATTGTTGTGGGTTAACGCCCGACATTTTCTGAATTTCTATTTCTAGATTTTTAGATTTGGAAAGCATTTCTGTTGTTTTCAAGAAGGTGTTTCTTTCTTTTGGGACAGACATGTCGATGAGTATACAATTTCTTTCTTTCTTATCCTTCACTACTATAGAGTTTTTTTTTTTTTTCATCAAAGACGTCAAGAGTTATGGACAATGTTCTAATATCCATATTCTTTTCTTTTCTTATTCAGAAGCAAAGATCGCATATTTACGTCATATCTCATCTTTTTTTCGCCATAATTCTATCGTCCGCTGTCGTCGTCGTCGTCGTCGTCGTCGTCGTCGCTTTGTTTGTTATTGTTGTTATGATGCCCGACTTTCTACACGTAATTTGGCCAGCAGGTTGATCGGGGTGTGGCCGCCATGGTGCCGAACGGCTTCAAGGATTCGAACGTGAGGGCTGAATGTGTCATTTGGATCTGGCCAGCTAACCCAGACGAGAAAGACAAAAGGAAGCAAGCCGCCTTTCAGCAAGGGTACCTACATCTCACCCCATACACTTTCTACACGTCTTTGGTGGCTATCTAGGGAGAATGAATGATGATAAGTTTACTCATGACTCGGATATTTTCCTCGAGTATTACCGCTA
This sequence comes from Acanthosepion pharaonis, assembly GCA_903632075.3. NCBI lineage: Eukaryota > Metazoa > Mollusca > Cephalopoda > Sepiida > Sepiidae > Acanthosepion > Acanthosepion pharaonis. Next base: position 1,219,803 of record CAHIKZ030005299.1, read on the forward strand.
ATGTTTATCAGTTCCGTTGTCGAAAACTTTTAAATTCTTTCTCGGATTTACAGTTCTTCAAATCTTTTTAGGATCATTAAAACCGTCACAAGACCTCCCATTATAATGAACACAACTGCCATGTTTTTTGCCTTGCTCGATTTCTTTTATTTTTTTTTTTCTACGGCTGGTTCTTTTTGTTTTATGTTTATTATTAAAAATTACAGAAAACTGAAAATGAATTGTTAAAAGTAGTCGATATTTTTCAAACATTCAATTTCATTTTTTTGTACATGTCCGGAAAAAAAAAGTCCCACACACAAACAAGACATCAGTTATATCAGAATCATTTAAGGAATTATGCAAAGTTCTATTACTTGAGCATACACATTACAACTTAAAAAATAAACATAGGAAAATATACTCACAACGAACCATTTTTAAATTGCTAATAAATTGGTTAAAATCGCTTGGGACAATAATCAACATAGACAGTTTCCCTATGAATAACAAAAAAAAAAACCTGGAAGAACATTTGAAAGCTTGGATTAAAAAAAAAAATTCTAAAGCTTTTCCTTGTCCGTCAAATTCAATGACGGATTGATTTGTTTTTGACAGGTTATCAAACTTTGTCATTTAAAGCCGAAAATATTTTGGATTGTCGTAGGTTGCTTAAAGTAAGGTATATATATATATATATATATATATATATATATATATATATATATATATATATATATATAGACGGAGTATATGTGTTTATGACCATATATATATGTATGAGTCCCGACGGACGACCAAGTATGTATATGTGTCTGTATACATCGATGTTTGCGTTAGTACGATGATATAAGCGACGAAGTTTCTCCCACCACTTCCACAATAACACCAATACACACAATCTACATAAACCCAAAATTTAAAAAAATTAATCAGTTTGTCTGACGATCGCTAAAGCGAGAAACCCAGGGTCACAAACTCACATCTATCCAACCAAATATATGTACGATTTTAACTTTAAATATTTCACTTTTTTTTTATTCCGGTGCATGTGTATATATATATATTTTTTTTTTCATACACGCGCAAATATTTGAATCGTCACTTATTTAGATTTTAACTTTTTATATATATGTACATATGCGTATATCTCTGTGTGTATTTATATGTATGTATGAGTATGTGTATGTGTGTGTATATGTGTGTATATTTGTATGTATATGTATGTATGTGTATATATGTGTGTATGTATGTAAGTGTATATATATACGTATGGAGGTGTTTATGTTATGTATGTATATGTATAGGTGTGTATGTGTACTTATGTGTATACATGTTTATGTGTGTGTGTATGTGTGTGTATGTGTATATATACATGTGTAAGGGTGTGTATGTATTTGCATGTGTGTATATATATACATATGTAAGGGTGTGTATGTATTTGCATGTGTATATGTATATGTGTGTATGTGTGTGTATATGTATGTATGTGTGTATATATGTATGTATGTGTGTATATGTATGTGTGTATGTGTATGTGCGTGGATGTATGGGTATATGTGTGTATATATATATATATGTATGTATATGTATATATGTATGTATAGGTATATATATATGTATGTGTGTATGTATGTATATGTATGTGTATGTGTATGTATAAGTATGTATGAATGTATACATGGGGCATATGTATGCGTGTATATGTATGTGAAAAGTGTGTGTATATGAATATAGATGAATATGTGTATGTGTGGATATGTGAATATATTTTTAGGTTTTTGTATATATATATATATGTATGTATGTTTGTGTATGTGTATGTATGTGTATATATATATATATATATATATGTGTATATATATATATATGTATATGTATATATGTATGTATATGTATATATATGTGTGTATGTGTGTATGTATGTGCATGTACACGTATGTCTGGTGTGTGTGTGTACATGTCTAAGTGTATGTACCTACTTGTATAGGTTTTTTTTTTTTTTTGTGTGTGTGTATTAGTATGTGTTTTTGAACATAGAAATATTTGGTCCTTGCGAAATGAGACAATCGTTATATTCATCTTCATATATTTATATTTGATTTTAAATTTTAAGTAAACACAATTTTTATTTTCCTTCGTCCCATCCCTCTCCCCCACCCCTTTCCCCCTTTTTTTTTTCCCTTCCTATCCGAATTGTCTGTGGTGTGTATATGTCACCACGAAATGTATCTTTATGTATTAGACATCCGTCGACTTTCTTTCTCTCCTCTTTTTAAATCCACCCCACCTACATCTCCAAAATTCTCTCTGTCACTCATCCTCATACTTACACTTTCTCTAAATTCTGTTTTGATTTCCGGAGTTGTTTTTTTTTTCTGTTTTCATTTTGAATTTGTAGGTCTGATGATTTGGATCGTATTTACGATTCCAATGGAATAAATTATGACCATGGAATATTAGTGTTTAAGTTTTTTTATTATATCCTTACTCTGTCTTAGACATTGAGTTCTACCTGGATCCTTCCTCTTGGAAAAATTTTTTCTGAAAATATACATGTATGGGAATTTTTAGATATATTTTTCATATGTATGTATATTTTCCACTAATATTATCTATATATATATATATATATATATATATATATATATATATATATATATATATATATATATGGCGAGAGAGAGAGAGGCGTTGTTTCACAATTTTTTGAAACAAAATGATTGGGCACAAAACAAGGACGACAAATAATAGAGTAATAGAAATTAAATTTATTGAGAGGTAAAAGGATAACATTCTAGTATCTGCAACGATTTAGTCTCAAGCATGAACCGAAAATGTCAAGAGCAGCCCTAGAATACATGCTCCAGATGTCCGCCATTCACTTGAAGGCATTGTTGAATGCAAAGTTTTTGATAACACGTGCACATTCCTCCTGCGTTGTTGCTTGAATTTTCTTAGTCATGGCTGCATTCTTAAACGTTTGTAACAGCAAAGTTTATAAAAAATATATATATAAATAAAAAAAATACTACAATTAAGAATCTTTTAAAAATATTTTGAATTTACAGTGTTAACTCATCCATGGATATGCAACCTCTGAAGATGGTCCTAAATGAGGTTGAAAGTACTTGGGAAAATCAAAACTATTTAAAAGAAAATTTTGAAATTTTTCTTAGTCAATTTTCTAAAGCTAACAAAAATTAATTCGTGGACTTGAAAGTATTGAAACTAAAATAAATAGACATAACACGTTTAAATTATTTAACCAAATATATATATATATATATATATATAAATGTAAATGTATATATATATATATATATATATATATATATATATATATATATATATATATATATATTGCATGGAGTATTGTAGCGTTTATATGGTCTGGAACCCCTTCTGTTTGTCTTGGGGTCCTTGATAATATCCAGAGACGGATATGCAATTTAATTGGCCCTGATCTGGCATCTCGTCTGCAGTCGTTCTTTACAGACGTGCCGTCGCCTCTCTCTGTCTTTTTTTTTACAAATACTTTCATGGTAATTACTCCGATGAGTTGTTTTCACTGTTTCCCAGACTTCATGAATTCAAGCGTCCTACGAGGCTGGCATCCCGCTCTCACCCTTTCACTGTTGAAACTGTTAAATGTATCCGTTCCTTCTATTCCAGTAGTTTCATATCTCGCACCTCTCGCCTGTGGAACTCCTTTCCCTATTCCTGTTTCCCTGATAGCTATAATCTCCAACTATTCAAATATAATGTCAATCGATATCTCCAGTTGCCTTGATCTATCCACTTTCCTTCTCCTCATCCTTCTTCTATCATTCCTATCTGCTCGCGCTCCAAATCCTCTGTAACCCCTTGCGTGCTAGTGGTTTTCCGCCTTGCTTGGGGTGAAAATATATATATATATATATATATATATATATATATATATATATATATATATATATATATATATGCCTGGTACTTATTTGAAAGCGCTTAATATCAGTGATAGAGCTAAGATATTAAGTTGGATTAGTGTTCACACATGTATACGCGCAAGAACCCGTAGAATAAGCATACGAAACACACATGCTCATAAAAAACATATATATATATTCTCCGTCTGTGTATATATATATATATATATATATATATATATATATATATATATATATATGAAAATTTCTCCCGATTTAATCGGTAGAGAAGACAATATTTATGAATAAAAATGACAATGGGAAAACTGGTAAAACCTGTCTGTATATATATATATATATATATATATATATATATATATATACAGACGGGTTTTAAAATTGATGCAACGTCAATCGCCATCTTCTGTCTTCTTGAAACCGGTTCCATTTTTTTCCCTTTTCCTCAATCCTCCAGGTTTTCAAACTTCTCCTTTACTTTCACTCTCTGTAAACCCCTCCGGTATAGAGTCACTGTCGCCTTGCTTGGGGTGAAATGATTAAAAAAAAAAAGTAGAGGAAGTGTGCTCGGTATCGGAGATATTGGGATGTGTGAGCATATATATTGTTTAAAATTAACAATATTTATGGGGAAAGGGTTCTCAAGATCAGAACGTTCACAGAACAAGCATACACATGCAAGAACACATGCACGCACGCAGCCACACATATATATATATGCATATACATATATATGCGCACTTCTATTAATAGATTGGTTTGTATGCATAATTGTACAAATTAAGGTGTTTTTAAAATTGATTTATTGTTATAAATAATCTATCACAGACGGTGCCAACTTGCTGTGGTTTACGACCGATTATTTCTAATATAAATAAATAAATAAATTGAAAATTGTTTCTAATATCTATCATTATACAAAGTTTAGGGTGCAAAATGCCCAAGGTAATTACTCATAAACACATTTTCTGAAGTCTGAAATTAAAAAAAAAAGAAAATAATCTGCTCTGACAGTCTATCTGCATCTCTGGCTAGAATTAATCATAGAGAAATAACTATTAAATCTTTATTTATGCCAGCATCTGTTGTAAATGAATAAATTAAAAATCAAAATGATTCTTTTATAGAAAACAATATAAAAACCCAAATCGATTTCAGTCAGTCGCACACATATATACATGATGCCGGCTATTCAATTTCCTGTAACCAATTTCATCGCTTGATTGTTCTTTGAAATACGGATAGTGTCGATGTTACTCTTTAGTCCTGCTATGGTCTTATATTTACTTGTGGAGATGTGACAACGTCTGGCGTCTTTTTCAGTATGGGCTACAGCAATATTTTGCTGAACTTTCATATGACATTTTAGTGCACCAATGGAGGCACATTCTTTTTTTTTATACACTCTCTGCAAGTAGAAATGCCACGTACCGTATAATGAATGTCTTTTCTGTGTGTGCGGCGTTTTCGATTATTTCTTTTCGGCTTGCCCTACTTAAACTGACGCGACCACATTCATTAAACGTTATATCAAATTCTATGCCAACATTCTCAGGGAACTTAACATCAACTCCCTTATGCAAAACTCTCTTGCTTTTTTTTTCAGACTCATCGAAATTTTGTTCAAAGTTACTCTTACCACTGTAATGGACGATCTAGAACTAGGTTTTCCAGACATTTTGCATGATGCCGGCCTTCAGTAGCGTGTTCTTGATGCAATCTTTATATCTCAATTTCGGCTGGTGCACAGGTATTTTTCCTTCGGTCAACTCACCGAAGTCACAGAAACTACATACATACATACATACATACATACATACATACATACATAACAGGCCACTCGTATTCGAGGATACCACTTTATTAGGGCGGCTAGGCTAGCTAATCCCTGTTGGGGACACTCGCTCTGGTATATTTGTTTTTGTTCAATACCCACAGAGCCAATCTGTGGTTTATACTGCAACTGTGCTGAGCAGACCTTAACTACAGTTTCTGGGAGAGAACATGTTATCTAGCGTGATCAACAATCTGAACATGGCCAGCACACTCAAACCCTCGGTCACGATGACTTGTGACTTCGTGCTAGCAAGTATTCCCTCTAACCAATTTCACTCACAAGGCTTGGGTCAACCCGTAGTATGGTTTTCAGACATTTTTCAAAGTTGTCGCACACTCCAGTCCGATAACATCAGGACATCTACTTCTTGACAAAACAGCCGTCGTAGTGAGATTTGAACCCGAGTCTCATGGTTAAAAAGCGAACGTTCTAACCACTCGGCCCATATAAACATACATACATACATACAGTCGACGTATTAAACTAGTATAATCATCATTGACAAGATTGTCCATCTATCCGGCTTTTGAAATTCTTTCAATTTTCCTTCTCCTAGATTGGTTGCCAACCAAGCCCGTTCTGACTTATTATCTAACCCACAACTAGGAGAAAATAGATGTTAAAATGTCAACAATGTCGGTGCTACGTTTATAATTATCTACAGCTTGCACAACACCGCAACGACTCACACCAACAATCCTAAGAATGACAAGCAAATGTGAGATATTTGCTTACATTTGCAAGATAACCTTATTAGAATGGAGGTACCTGTTGCATCGGAGTTTTTCTTTTCCTATACGGATATCTTATCAAAAGCTTTTAGTTCGTTATTCCCAGTGGGCTAAATGCACGTCTGGACACCAACCTAGTTATTTCTACGTCCGCCAGCATGACATACGTTGATCGTGTTCATCCCATGGTCATAGATGACAGAATATACTCTATAAATCATATAGCTACTTCTACTAGGATATCCCGTCTGCAAATTGAGAATATTCTGCACAATGAACTTGGTATGACAAAGGTTTCCGCTCGGTGGGTGCCACGTCTGAGACCAGATCAAAAAAGCGTCTAGCCTTTCACACCAAGGGGAAATCTAACATTTTTTTATTATTTGGTTTAACACCACCCACCTTTAATTTAGAAGTAAAATGTAAAATAGGGAAAATATTTTTTAAACTGCTTAACAAACACTACCCTAAAAATTCCGAATGACACAAGATCTTTAATAAAAATACAGTTAAATTAAGCAACTGCTGTACTAATAATTTGGAAACTACAATAAAAAGACAAAACACCAGGAATTTCAACGCCAACGTGCAGCAAGATGTCATGAACAGTGAAACATGTAAATGTAGAGATAAAGGTAAATGTCCACTGGATAAAGTTTGTAAAACGGAAGGAGTAATTTACAAAGCCGAAGTAAAAGATATAAATGGCCAGAGGAAAATATACATGGGGTGTACTGAAGGCAGCTTCAAGAAGAGATGGTATAATGATAAGTCATCATTCAGGCTCTTAGAAAGCTTTAGGAATTGCAGCAGACTAACCAGCTATATGTGGGAATTAAGATAAAAAGATAAAAAAGATCTCAATATAAACTGGAGAATATTAAGAAGAGCCAAGCCTTAGAGCAATCGCAGCTATAATAATATTTCCAGACCCCAAAATCTACTAAATGAAAGACCTGAAATAATGTCGCGATGTATACATACTAAAAAGTTCTTTTTGAGTTCGTACGAACCCGATTGAAAGTATGTATAATTTATTTACACCCGCTCCAATACAATTTCAATATTCTTACCTTACTCCTCCCCTGCTATTACACTTAATGTCGTGTGTTCATATTTGAATAATAAAACGTTAGGAAATCATTTGGCCTCCATCCCCTGAGGATACCTGAAGGCTGAAAACCTGGTGGTGCTAATTGGCTGATCTCCTAATTTCTAAAATAGTATTATATTTCAAAAATTAGAAGCTTTTATATATATATATATATATATATATATATATATATATATATATATATATATATATATATCTAATGAACATTGAAGTTTACACTCAGAGGCAACAGGCTGTTTCATACTAGACGGTTTGACGATTGCATCTAGCATGAAACAGCCTGACGCATCTGTGTTTTGACTTCAATGTTCACTTTTTATATTTCCATACGCTATATCTCTGATGCTGAGCACTTTATCCCATAAATATAGCACAAATTAAAATATATATATATATATATATATATATATATATATATATATGAATGAGCGAACACTGTCTTAGTATATATATATATATATATATATATATATATATACTATGACTGTTCGCTGAATAATTTTGACATGTTCTGTCTACTTATTCTCCAAAGTATCCTTTCATATTCATGGATAAGCTTTTTGTGTGATTACTGAAGGACGAGAGGAAAACTCCGTGTTGATTCATTTTCCATTATTATATATCATTTTTATTATCCGAGTACTTTCGACCTAGCATAATGTCATCCTCATGGTATTATTAATTAGGTAATTGTTGTAGTGATTACTCTTAGTGAAAATATGATGCCGAAATATACGCATTGTATATATATATATATATATATATATATATATATATATATTATTTATTCGATGAAGTCCTAAAGGACGAAACGTATTGCACGAAAAACTTTTTCCACTTTGTCATTGATTTTACCCTAATATATATATATATATGTGTGTGTGTGTGTGTGTGTGTGTGTGTGTGTGTGTGTGTGTGTGTGTGTGTGTGTGTGTGTGTGTGTGTGTGTGTGATGTGATGGATAGATGGATGAATATGAATAAATACAAAAGGAAAAGTTATCTTTGCTGACGTGTTTCATCTTCTGAGGGAGTTTATCAAGTCAAATGCAATGTTTGTATATATAAATACGGGGTAGTAGTGAAAATTATTGTCTATACCAAACAGTAAAATCTGTATCATGTTATTAGTTCAGTCAAATAAAATTAATTTGTGGTTGGTTGGACAAAATATATAGAGTATCTCTTTCCTTTATATATATATATATATATATATATATATATATATATATATATATATATATATATATATATATATATATATGTGTGTGTGTTTGTGGGTGGGTGTCTGTGCATACAGAATAATTTTTGATGTGACAAATCTATTATTTCGATAATTCATCTTCAATGAATAAACATGCACACATGCTGACAGGTATATGCTTATTATCTCTGTCTATCTGTCTCCTTTATATATATATATATATATATATATATATATATATATATATAGATAGATAGATAGATAGATAGATAGATACTGAATAGATTTGTCACATCGTAAAATTCTTCTGCATGCACATATACCCACTCACCCCCACAAACCTATGCCACACACACACACACACACACACACACACACATATATATATATATATATATATATATATATATATATAAAGAGAGAGATGCACACACACATGTGTGCATGTGCGTGTGTGTATATATGTGTGTGCGTGTGTACTAGCATGTGCATGCGCGTATATGTATGCGTGTCTGCGTAATTTATTGAAGCATGGGCCAGTCCAAAATAGTAGAGCTACATATACACACTACACTGTATATCACATATTTCCCGGCTACTTCGCATGTAATATCGACTTGTCTGACGCGCACAAACGTACACACGTGTTTCTTTAAATCTGTCTTCAGGTCAAAGAGTGTTCTTTGTTGCTGGCACATGGAACCAGGCTCTTCATTGGCAAGGTGATGGGCAGTAAGATGAAGAACCCAGACATGGGTTATGATCTATCTATCTATTCATCTATCTATCTATCTATCTATCTAAGTCTTTTCATTATCTATCTGTCTATCAAACGAGCTACCTCAGCCATTCATTCATCTATCTATCTATCTATTATCTATCTATCTATCTATCTATCTATCTATCTAAGTCTTTCATTATCTATCTGTCATCAAACGAGCTACCTCAGCCTTTTCATATCTATCTGAATCCATCATCTATCTATCTATCTATCTATCTATCTATCTATCTATCTATCTAAGTCTTTTCATTATCTATCTGTCTATCAAACGAGCTACCTCAGCCTTTTCATATCTATCTGAATCTATCTATCTATCTATCTATCTATCTATCTATCTATCTATCTATCTATCTAAGTCTTTTCATTATCTATCTGTCTATCAAACGAGCTACCTCAGCCTTTTCATATCTATCTGAATCTATCTATCTATCTATCTATCTATCTATCTATCTATCTAAGTCTTTTCATTATCTATCTGTCTATCAAACGAGCTACCTCAGCCTTTTCATATCTATCTGAATCTATCTATCTATCTATCTATCTATCTATCTATCTATCTATCTATCTATCTATCTAAGTTTATTCAGTATCTATCTATCTATCTATGACAGAATTTTTGCGTGC
>CAHIKZ030005299.1:1235000-1242500 GCA_903632075.3 Acanthosepion pharaonis
CATTGTAAAATGTTATTACACTATGTAATAATATATTTGTCATCAATTTTGTGGCCTCTACAAACGAATTTCTAATAATTTAAACTGTATGCATCATACATTTAATTACAAATTATCCTCCACATGAAATAATTGGTTTCTGACCCACGTACACTATAAGCCAAAAGTTTGGTGTACAGTTTTTGGATTTAATAATTAATTAGCTTCATGCCTTCTTTTGTTTAATTAAATACTACTCAGCCAATATTCTGAAATTAATTGACCTATTAGTAGAGCATGGCATCTAACTTCATAGAGAGATTTTTTTGATCAATTCACCCCAAGTAAGGCTGTAACATCACTAAGACGGAACGGGTCTCTGGGAATGAATGGCAAAGAAAAGACTTTAGTAGGAATCGGAAACCCAATCATAAACAGGAAACAGGGAAAAAACCTTTGTTCAAAGGACCAGGGAGAAGTGTGAACAGGACAATTGGTGACCCTATCTACTCCTATTAAATTTACCTAAAATTTAAAATCCGTCAGCTCTAATATCACCATTAACCAGCAAGTTAGATAAGACAAAAATAGTTAAAATGTTAAAGAAACTTTAATGTAATAATGGGTTAATTTCGTTGTTGTTATTATTATTGAATGAACGATCCTGGACTGGTATCTCGACTCCGGTGCCTCTCCCTCTGCCTTTTCTATAAATACTTTCATGGTAATTGTTCTCATGAGGTTTTCGTCTATGGTATCTAGATTTTATGAATTTAAGTACTAGATTGGCGGCAAGGTCTCGTCATTTTACATTTGGAATGGCTAAATGCAACCGTAACATCTATGCTAACAGTTTTTTTTATATCGCACTTCTCGCTTGTGGAACTCTCTTCCATCTTATTGCTTCCCAGTCAACTTTGATCTTCAAAAATTTAAATGCAATGTCAATCGTTTTCTTTTGGTCTTCTTAATTATTTTTATTTTATTTTTTTTTCTCCCCTTAATAATAACCCCCTTGTATGCTCTTGTTGTTATCTTGTGTCTTTTTAAAACTTCTTCTTTTATTGTTTTCTCTCCTTATCATATTCTCAGCAACTCTTTGCGTCTTAGTGGCTTTATTGCCTTACTTTTCGTGAAATGATTAAAAATAGCCCGAAGTGTGCGAGTAAAATAGTTTTGAAAAAGTTACTCCGGTTTTCATTTTTAGGCAATTCTACAAAATCGGGAAAGTGGCCCAAAACATTTGGCTTATAATATATATTTAAATTAAAAAAAAAAAAAAAAACCTTTATAGCACTAACAATTTTAACATTCCTGATAATAACTACAGTTGAAAGTACAGGGCAAATAATATTGGGAACTTTGGTCAATTTATGTGCGTGTATGTGAGTGCGTGTGTGTGTGTGTGTTTGTGAGAGAGAGAGAGAATATATCATTGCGACTATGTGTATATTTATATATATTATATGCAATTGTCATTTACATGATATATATATATATATATATATATATATATATATGAAAGTGAACATAGAAATTAACACTTAGTGGCGACAGTCTGTTTCATGCTCGACGCAATCGTCTTTGTGTGTTTGTGAGAGAGAGAGAGAGAGAGAATATATCATTGCGACTATGTGTATATTTTATATATTATATGCAATTGTCATTTAGCTGAATTATATATATATATATATATATATATATATATATATATATATATATATATATATATATATATATATATTTAAAATCGACGCAAGTTAAAATCGGGCGAAAGTCGATTGCGTCGAGAAATGAAAAAAGACTGTCGAGTTCCAATGTTGAGGTTTTGTTCACTTTTATATTTACACACGCTCTATCTCTGATATTGAGCACTTTATCCCATAAATATAACACATCTTAAGATTATATTTCTTCATATATATATATATATATATAATTTTATATGTGTATAATTTAACTAGTAACAGAATCGAACTGTTTGAATCTAAAATATATCAAAAAAGAAATCATGTTTAACGTAGATCTTAGAAGTAAATCTTAAAGTGAAGAACATTAATTTTGTTCAGTTAAGGGACCCATTTTACGACTTGAGTTTTAAATTTAAATATCTGGTATGTGTTTTAACAAAACGGAAAATGCGATACTGAAATCCGAAGGCGCATTGGGATAGCCAAAGTGGCATTCCAAAACCTAAGCAGAATATTAACAGAAAAACATCGTTAGAAGCAAAGAAAAGAGTACCGAACTGTTACGTGGTATCTGTCTTCCTATATGGCAGTGAAAGCTGGGTAGTCACCTCAAAGATGAAGAAGAGACTTGAGACAACAAAAATGTGGTTCTACAGAAGGATGCTGAGGACACCATGGATGGAAAATTTGAACAACGACGAAAATGGAAACAAAAAGGGGACTTATACTTAACATCAGGAAGAGGCAGTTGAAATTTCTGGAGTATATATTGAGGAAGGTGGGTTTGGAAAATCGGATGCACACGGGACAGATTGAGGTCAACTGGCACAGAGGAAAACAGCGCATAACATACTTGATGAGTTTAAGTAAATGGATGGCGGAACAGGGTTTAGGGGAAATAACGAAAAGACAAAATTTATTAAGAGACAGGAAATTGTGGAGAGCCATGAACGCCTACGTCCTGAGGGGACACGGCACATGGAGAAGAAAAAGATATATATTGATACTATTAGTAAAAGCTATGAATTGTTTATTTTGTGTGTAAATTTCTTTTTCATGAGTTGGGCGGTTATGCCTCTCCACAGCGTTCTATCCTTCGTAGATCTGTAATGTTTGTCTCCTTACTATCATCTTAGTCCTTATTCTGTCATCTATTTACACAAGCTCGTTAGGTCAGTTACATGATCTTTCACTCAGTCCTTCTTGCCATCGATGTCCTGTGAGTGACACATTCTCCAAGTCCCCTTTCCTCATTATGTGTCCCAGAAATTTAAATAGTCTTTTTCTGATTGTAAGTACAAGTGTCCGTTTTTCCCATTTGTCTAAAAATTTCGTTGTTGCCCACATATTCTGTCTGTGCTATTCTCAACATCCTGCTGTAGAACCAGATTTTTGTTTCTTCATGTCTCTTCATCTCTGGAGAGATTGTGCAGTATTCAGTGCCATATAAGAAGACTGACATTACATAAGAGTTGAACAATCTATTTTTTTTTTTATTTCTAATGAGATTTTCCAGATTCATTGGCGATCGTGGCTCTCCATAATTTCCAGTCTTTTGTAGCTCTTAATAAATTTAGTGTTTTTATTTATCTTTCCTAAACCTTGTTAAACCATCCATTTACTCAAGCTCGCTAGATAGGTTAAGCATTGATTTTCTCTGTCCCTCTTGCTTTCAATCTGTCCTATGAGTATCAAATTTTTCAAGCCCCCTTTCCTCATTATGTTCCCTAGTAATTTCAGCAATCTGTTCCTGATGTTAAATTTAAATGTCCTTTTGTTTCCATTTTCTCTAAAAGTTCGTTGTTGTTCCCTTGTTGGTCCATCATATTCTCAGCATCCTTCCGTTGCATCAAGTCTCTTTTTCATCTGGGTGGAGATTGTCCAGCATTCATTGTCATATAGGAAGACAGACATACGTGATGTTTACTCAAACACGTGCATCCATTAAATACAGTAGACTCGCTGACAACCGGACTAAGAAGGCTTTCCGGATATGAGGAATTGCTTACAACGTCCGGATTTGAGGGGTTATATTTAGATTAAAATAAAAGAGCTGAAATCAGGTTTAAAAATTATTTTCAATGTTTTATAGTAAACAAAAATAAGCTAGTGGTTAGTGAAATATAACGGAATTTATTTTAAAAGAAAAGATATTAAATTATGTAATGTTAATAAAAATTCATTAAATTAATTATGCCACGTTTGTAAAACAAATAATTTAACGAAGATTTTTCGCTGTTGCTTGATGGTTCTTTCTCTTCTAATATCATTCTCAACTTCTTCCGCATTTCGTTTTGCTTTGTTCTTGAAATTTGTTTAAACGAAAGACACTTTGCGTGCGTTATTGCAATCGTCATAGCTGAATGCTGGCTTTCTTTCCATAAAACTGCCAGCCTTTTCAATAGCTTTTTCAAATTCAGTCCAGGTTTCATCAAAATAATGCATCTTGTCGCTATCTTGTTGCACATGTGTCTGGTTTTCGTCCTTTCCTCTTATTCCCATCATCTTTTGCGCCAATACAAGCCATTTGGAAGAAATAAGAATAAGTAATTAACTAAAGTAAATTTATTGAAAAACAGAAATTTCAAATCAGTTACATATCACCCAAATAGTTCAAATATACACATCAAAATCATGTCCGGATATGCGGGATTCTTCATATGAGGCACTCCGGATATGAGGGATTCCGGATATGAGAGATTTTACTGTATTATGTTTTATAGCAATATAAAATCTAAAATATTTATTGGAAGAAAATTAACATGCGTATATTTAAAAAAAATATTTAGAAAAAAATCATAATTTTAATATAAGCTGAAATTCTGAGAAAATGTTAGAAAGAAAAATATTTTTTTTTTTTTAATGTGTTTTTGCTATTAAGCCAGGCAGAATTCTATCGTTTTTCTAATTGTTTTTATGTTAATAATAAATTTTCCGTTAGGAGAAGGTGTAAAAAGAGAAGGATTCTTTTGAAATTATTTTCTTCTTCCTCGAGGAACGTAGCCTGAATCAGTTATTTTCTGGGCAGAAAGGGAGAAATTTAAATAGAACAACGCCACCGAGAAATTTCGCTTGATTTGGCAGTGCGCTTACAGACATAATGAAAATGCTGATATATTATTTAAGGAGTACGTTGGAAAATATGAAATATCCACTCTTTCTTACGGTCTTTCTTTCTTACGGTCTTTCTTTCTTGGGGTCTTTCTTTCTTCTTGATTTCAGTTATTTTCTCTTTGATTTTGTTTTTTTTCATTTCGCTTTCTTCCTTTCACTTTCTTTCCTTCAGTTTTTCTTTCTTCCTTTTGCTTTCTGTCTTTCCTTTAGTTTTTCTTCCTTTCGCTTTCTTTCTTTCCTTCAATTTTTCTTTCTTCCTTTTGTTTTTTCTTTCTTTCAGTTTCTCTTTCTTCCTTTTGCTTTCTTTATTTCTTTCAATTTTTCTTTCTTCCTTTCGCTTTCTTTCTTTCCTTCGGCATTTCTTTTTTCTCTTCCTCTCCTTCCTTCAGTTTTTCTTTCTTTCCCTTTTTTCCTTTCTTCAGTTTTTCTTTCTTTCTTTCCTTCATTTTTCTCTCTTTCGCTTTCATTCTTTCCTTCAGTTTTTTCTTTCTTCAATCTTTTTCTCAGTATTTATTTCTTACAGTGTTTCTTTCTCTTTTCTTTCTTACAATCTTTCTTTCAAACAGTGTTTCTTTCTTTCTGTCAGTTTTTTCTTTCTTTGCTTCATTCTTTCTTTCAGTTTTCTTTCACTTTCTGTTTGTTTCTTTCTTTCTATCTTTATTTTTTCTTTCTTTACCCCCACCATTATTCTGTAACCTATTATACTTCTACGTTGGAAGTGGCTTTGCAACTATAAAATTAGTTAATAACAGAAACTAATGTTTATTACATTTTATTAATCGTCTCGAACGCAACAGCGACCTCGATAATATATGCAAGTGCATTTGTAAATTACTGAATTACATATTTCTCTGTGTACATGTCTTCTTGGTTTTGTTTGATGCTAGTGATATCAGAATGAACTATTACAGAATTGTATCTAATTTCAATTCAAATTCGTTCTAAGATTGTTTCATTAACTCCTAGATAATTGTTAAATCAACGATCAGTTGACCTTTCTCAACAACCCTAAAGTTGCCAAGTATTCTTGTCGCTTTATTTATTTTATTACTTGCTAAATACCGCGCATGTTTTGTAAATTTCACTACTGATAACAGTGTCTTTGCTTGCAGGAAGCCAGGCAGCCAACCTAAATGCTTACTACTCTAATGTTTACTGCTAAATTGTGGGCCACGCCATCGTCGAGGCTCAGCCAACAGTACATCTTACTCACAGGAAAAGATTGGTTTACCTCCAGCCTATTAAGATGTATCTATCTTCTCTTCCCGAAACTCGTAGAGTCATGTAATTTTTTTTCTTTTTTGCGCTGATGATAGGGAAATCCCTTTATTCAGACTGATTTGAAATTGTGCGGAGATAAAGCGATTGTTTTCAAAGCGGTATTGGGTTACAATATGATTTAGAAAAAAATAGCTATTAAAGAAAGAACTATTCATCAAATAATTTCCGACTATGAATATATTTCATTGAAGCAATCAATTTAAAAATATTTATTATGTATTAATTGCTTTATAACATCAATTAGTATCAAATCGATAGTTACTAATTAAAAAAAAATTGCCGGATGTTGCAAAATAAATAAATAATAATAATGACTTAAAGAAAATATAAAAAAATTGTACTCACAAGTCCAGGTCACACATTACGAAAAGCTTTATCTATGTAAAATGTGTGTGATCTTTTTCTTTTATTTAAAAAAAATATAGTGGAAAATATCATGAAACCATTTTTGACCTTAGGTCTCTGGTTTGGATCCGAAATGAAATGTATATGTAACAGAAATTCCAGGAAATAATAATAATAATAATAATAATAATAATAATAATAATAATAATAATAACTTATTGATATGGCAGTCCCTGCAGACTGCAATGTATCTTTGAAGATATTCAAAAAGCTGTCAAAGTATAAGGACCTTTAAATAGAAATCTCAAAAATGTGTCACGTGGGAATATCAACAATCCCTGTTGTAGTTGGAGCCCTAGGATTGGTTGGAAAAGATTCCAGTAGACTAATTGAATGGATTCCTGGAAGTCCATGCCTCAAAGAGATACAAAAAGATTTTCTGGCAAGTACAGCCCACAGTTTACGGAGGGCTTTATCTATGTAATTTTTTTTTTTTTTTTTTTGTCAGTGAAAGTGTCATGATGCCATTTCTAACCTTATTCCTAAGGGACCCGGAAAGAAATGTAAACGCCAGAAATCAAAGGAAATAATAATAATAATAATAATAATAATAATAATAATAATAATAATAATAATAATTATTAATAATACCACCTGCAGATGGAAATAGAAAAAAAAGTGGCATTTAAAAGCTAAAACTGTTCCTGTTGTGATTGGCGCTTTGGGTTAATAAAGAAAGGAACTCAACAGAATCTCTGGGGTACCATCTCTCTTGGAAACAAAAAAATAATTCCAACAGCCACAACCCATATCCTGCAAAGATTTTTGTTCATTTAAGTTATTTTTTGTTAATAGCTGTCTTTTCAGTGGAAACAACAAATCGCAACTTTCGCTTTTCCAAGGTCAAAGGTTATGTGATTACAAAACAAATGCAGGTCAAAAAGAATTTTTGGGAAGTACTACTACTACTACTACTACTACTACTACTACTACTAATAATAATAATAATGATAATAATAATAATAATAATGATAATAATAATAATAATAATAATAATAATAATAATAATCTATGTAACATGTCTTTTTTT
>CAHIKZ030005299.1:1247500-1250000 GCA_903632075.3 Acanthosepion pharaonis
TCAGAATCAGTTACTTTATTATAGGATCTTTTCATCATCGGACTAATTTGATGTTTCTGTTGATGTAACTACACATGCAAACAAACGAAAGAGTGTGGAGATATAAGAAAAAACAGCATATGTTTGCCAGACACTACCCAGTCACTGGACACTTTATATTTATTCGCTGAAATTTTAAACTTTTAAATTTAATTGTTAAAAAAAAAGAAGAAACTAAACGGCTAGACTATATACCCAGACATATCTAAAAGAAATAAAAATTCAACGCATTGCACACAAAAAATCGCTTTATCATTAATTTTCTAATATATATATATATATATATATATATATATATATATATATATATATATATATAATTATTGTTTGATTTTTAGATATTAGAACAAAAAACATGTTGAAATCGCTACAATAGCTTTCGTGTTTCGGCAGTAAGTTGTACCTTTCAGGCGAATGGTAAGTGACTGGTAAGTATCATTCGCCCGAAGAGGTACATCTTAGTACCGAAACGCGAAAGCTATTCTGTAGCGATTTCAAAATCATTTTGTTCTAATATCTAAAATAAAACAATAATAATATAGTGCACTACTTTGTATTGAGCACTTAAAAAAAAAAATGCTACGAACAGAGGAATTTTACTTCATCTGTTCTTTCTCTCATTTGCATATATATATATATATATATATATATATATATACACACACACACATACAAACACACACACACACACACACACACACACACACATATATATATATATATATATATATATATATATATATATATATATATATATTACCTGACTGTTTTTTTCTTCGGACTAGAAATTAAGACACTGGGCGATTTCTTTTTTCAAATTTTGGCCTAGAAACCAATTTGTTTTAATATATTATTTGCAAATTGTATCTTTTTTTTTTTTTTTACACCAGTCAGTATAGACATTAATATATATATATATATATATATATATATATATATATATATATAATAAAACACATACACACACATATAAAATATATATATATACATATATTAACACGTATATATATATATATATATATATATATATATATATATATATATATATATATAAACACACATATATACAAACACGCACATTATTGTGTGTGTATACATATCTATATATGTGGGCGCGTGTGGGTGTATGCATTCATGATTTCGAATTTACCTATGTTGGTATGTTCACTTTGTTAGGAGGCGTGCGGCATTTTTAAAAAGTGCCTGAAAATCATACCAGGTTTTTACCGAAGCCTTCTGTATAAAATTGGTTAAACGTAATTGTTTCTCGATGGTTGCGCTTGCACGAAGTCACAAGTCATCGGGACCGAGGGCTTTAACTTTCTGAATGTTGATTAGGCCAGAAACTCTCCCAGAAATTGCAACTAAGGTATGATTAGCATAGTTTCAGTATAAACCACTTGTGAGCTCAGTGGGTGTTGAACAAACACTGCTGGGCCAGAGCAAGCACCTGTAACAGGGATTGTCTAGCAGAACGGCATAAAAAGATATAATTAAATATATCACATGCCGAAATCATTGTGTATAATAATTGTGGTAGAAACAGTAGCTTTCTTGCTCATTGCTTAAAATGTAAAAGAATCAGTTGATCAAGATTCAGGCGTATCATATATTGCTTTTAAAGATCATATTGAAAATAAAATTGAATAGCTCTTTTTATATATTGGCTTTCTTTTTTAAAACTTACAAATTATTATTTGCTACTATTAGAATTTTAAAATTAGATTTTTCAAACGGAACCCTTTTTTAAATTTCTATCGTGTATAAAAAAGAAAATTTATTAAGAGCTACAACGGAGAGGAAATTGTGGAGAGCCATTATCGCCAACGTCCGAAAGGGCACGACATATATTAATATTAGTAGTAGTAGAAGAACATGAAGACGCAGAAGAAGAAGAAGAAGAAGAAGAAGAAGAAGAAGAATATTGTGTGTAAAACATGAAGAACACTAATATATAACATGAAAATTATGAACTAAATGATATATCTATAATATTTTAAATAGTGTTTGAAATCCTCACAGCAGTAATGCCACGATAATGTCCCACAATAGTAATTGGGGGTGGGGTAATTAATATATGGCATCTCGTTACCTATTTCTCACTTAATGTGTATATATAATACAATTAATAGCTCATAGAAAAAGTAAAGAAAAATATTTAACATACTTCTTAATGAGTATATTAAATGTTTTTCTTTACTTTTTCTATAGATGATTAAAGCATTAGAATTACAGTATTCAATTAATTAACAACTAACAGCTTGATTTAATCATTTGTACTAATTATTATTATAGATTATTAATTCAGTTAATAGCTAATAGCTATTTGATGATATCTAATAACATTAAGCAGAAAGTAGAAAGATCAATAAAAAAATACGTTTACTCAAACATTACAGAATATAATCTGTGAATAAATTGTCAACATTTTACCACAATTCTTTTTATAACACACACTAAA
>CAHIKZ030005299.1:1255000-1282500 GCA_903632075.3 Acanthosepion pharaonis
AAGGTCCCATAACAATTATGAACACGTGATCAGTAGTTTTTGTGCGCAATATTGATGACTGAACAAAATCTGTTGTCAAAAGTTGGCATTGTCATAGTTTAGTGAGCGTGGCTAATGACAGCAAAGTAGCTCATAGTAACAAGGTGTTAAGCCCAATAAAGTGTTAAGTAGTTCAAGTGTCAGGGATTCATATTTATTGGATTAACTGGCAAGTCGAAAATTTTCTATATACAAGAATTAAATTTCACACACACACAAATTTAATATTTGTGCAGTAAAATTGTCGAATGTTCTGATGAGTGTTTCGACCTTCAATACGTATTTAAAACACACACACACACACACTTCTTAGAAGCGATAGTGGTCTAATTTTAATTTCTCCTTGCTTTTCAATTTAGAGATTTACCCCTTGTAAACTGGCCGCCACTCAAAGCTAGAGAAACCAGTTAACACTGGTATTCAAGCCATAGCTACAGTTTTAGAGAGAAGAGATGGTGTCTTACGCAGAAGCAGTTGTGCGAAAATGAACGTTACAGATTTGGGTAAGCAACGAAGAAATTTTTGGGAAACTAGAAACAATAGGATGCATACGCAATTAGTCTGGCTAACAGCTAAGGCTCTAGAACTCAATCTACCTGCAAATTAACCTGAATTATTTGTACAGTATTGAAGCAATCTCACTATGTTTTACTGAACCCATAAGCTTGCAAACTTGAAAAGCAATGTTATTAATAATGTAGATCTTTTCTGAAAAAAAAAATCCCGAATATATTACCAAGTCTTAAGTTCCAAACATGTCTCCTAATTGGTTGTAACGTCAGCCCATTCCGTCAGAAAAAATATTCGAAGTAAAGTGCATGTTATAAAAATTACCTTTCTAGATTAAGTTGATTGAAATTTAAAATACATTTTTTAGTTAAACCAACCTGTAATTTCAGTGCTTCATGGACTACTCTTAATTGAGTAAAGATCTAAATAAAACAACATTTCTGCTAATACCTGTGAAGAAAATAAATTCGGTGGTAGCAAAGCACGTGTTCTGGAAAAGTTTCAACCAGGTTAGACCCATCAGTTTTATTTCAACCTGAATAAATATATTTGGTGCCCGTCCTCGGACAAGGTACCGAATCTATACCAGAACATTAATTAAGAAATTAGAAGCCCCATAGGGAACTGCTTTCTCGACGAAAACAAATCCATGAACAATTATACAGAACATGCCTCCACCCACTTCTCAAGAAGACTGACACTACATCTCTCCGATCAGAGTTCAATACGGACACATTTAACTCAGCATAGAATCGTACCAACCTCAATACACAACGTACACGTCGAGGACACGGACTTGATACACATCTCTTACTGCAAAAAGTGTTTAAATATAATGGAAGCCCTTATAAAAAAATAAAAAAAAACAAAAAAAAAAGAAACAAAAAAACAATACTGAATGTAAAATTAATTCTAACATGGTGACATTGTACTAACTGTATTTGAAATTAAGAATATGTTTACTTTTAACAGCTTTCCTGTCATCTACAATAACACTTAGACACCTTTTATTGTAGCAAAATAAAAAAAAAAAACATTGAATATAGCTAACAGTTTAACTGAAAGCGCTCGAAACCTACAAATGTTTGGACGTTTTTACATTCATTAAGTCCAGAAAAGAAAATACTTGTACACATAATAAAATGCCGATCAAGCATAGACAAGAATGCGACATGGGAACAAGTAATACAGAGTGCTAGAGAGAAAAAAAAAAACAATAATAATAACAACAAATTCTAATATGAGCTCTGGCAAAAATGGTTACTGAGACATTAGGTTTATAAGTCCTAGAAATTATTACTATAAGGACACATGGTCCAGTGGATAAAGGCGTTGGTTAAAGTAATTCAGTGACTATAACACCTGGCCACAGTTGAGGTGAGCAAAAACTTGTACAGTTGAGTTACTAAAGAGAAATAACTGGGGGTATCCGGAAGAGGCACGGCACGTGGAACTAGAACACTCTACCTCGGTGGATGAAATAAAGGTTTCGGTTCAAAATTCCAATAATCTGAAGAAGACCGAAACGTCGGGAATATGACAACAAAGATGAGAAGGACAGCCCGAACAATGTAAATAGTGTAAATAATAAAAAAGCTAAAAAAAAGGGAAACATGTATTTATTATTCTTTTATAGATGTATTATATCGGAGTTTAGCACGTTTTTCAGAAGCATGCATATGTTAAATAGATCTACCCAGTTATGACAAGAGGACAGAAAAGCGTAGATATTTTGTGGTCTTCATAAGATTTTATTTGAGTACGTGTTTTTAAAATCCACTTTTCGCAAATTTAGAATTATATAGCTGACTATCTTAAAAGAGTGTCAGTTTTGCAAATTTCACGTCACTACAAATTTAACACGCTTCCTGGCATACTGCATATGTGCGTCCGGTGATATCTCGTGTATTGTCTTTTATTTACATGTGCGTCCATTCCTCTATTAAATTTAGAGCAATATAAACAATTCCTGCAACATGCTTGATCCTGATTCTGCTTCGCGGGCGGCACTGAGCTGAAAATAGGCTTCTTTTGTTGCAGTGTGGGTTCTTTGAGATAAATAACGATTGAGGTGATCTTTGCATTATAACAACACGAATTGTTTGAGGTAAAAAGAATTCTCTTCCCTAAATTTTTGGTCTATTTCTTAAAATTAATACTTTGAATAACCACAGCATCAATATTTTAATCTTCAATGGTAGAATTATTTCAAACAAAAAGGATAATGACTCACAAGGGAGGAAAAATAACAATGCAGGGCCTATATTAGCTTCATTCCTTACAGTTCAAACTTTTATCAAAATAAATATATCAATTTCTAAGGGTAAAAATTCAAGCAAATCTGTTAATATTCATTTTTTTTTCAATCAATTCACTACAAGCAAGGTGATAGTACCAAGTTGCAAGTGGCTATTGGGAGACAAAGACAATGACAAGACTTTAGTAAGGAATTGGAAACTTAGTCTTAAACAAGAAACAAGGGATAAACCTTGACTCCTGTTCAAAACACTGGGGAGGAACGTGAACCAGACGATAGGCGAAGCTATTTATTCCCACTGAGGAGTAAATAAATAGTAAATTAAATTTCTTAGTTTAAGCAGAGATGATAGAAGTATAAAGTTGAAGTAGATTTTAGAAGGAACCGGAAACCCAGTCGTAAACAGGAAGCAAGGGATAAACCTGTTCAAAAGACCGGAGAGCAGTGTGAAGCAGATGATAGGCGAACTTATTTACTCCTATTGACGAAAAAAAATACATAAATAGGGAATAACATCTCAAAGTTTAAGCGGGAACTTTAAAAGTATAAAATTGAAATAGACTTTCGGAGGAACTAGAAACCTAGTTCAAAAGAGAAAACAAGAGATAAACATCTACCCATGTTCAAAACACAGAGAAGTGTGACCTGAATGCTAGGCGAACTTATCTACCCCTATCAATATATAATATAACAGTGAATTTGTTAATTTTTTTTTCTGTCTGGCTTTTTACACTAATTACAGGAGGACTATTGTTCCCATTAAAGATGAGTACAATAGTCCTCCTGTAAATAGTGTAAACTTACTTTTATTTACCGAAATAAAGAATAAGTAGTTTTTATATCACAATGTTAGTTATAAAAAAACCCAAAAAACAGATATGATTTTATGTAAGTGCTCAAACATCCAAGGTATAGGTGTCAATATATCATTATTATCATCATCAAATATTAGGTAGGTGCAAAAATAATGACTTATTAATGTCGTTTTTTGACGTTAAAAATACGTCAAAAAACGGCATTATTACGTCATTATTTTTGCACCAACCTAATAGTAGTCGTGTTCATTGAGCCAATGCGAACGATCATTTTTTTAGCTGTATTTTATGTGTTATGCCAAGGCTAATTTCGAATTCAGTTACTTTCTACTATACAGGTTGCCACTGCTATTTACTCATAGCTATGGGGTTCGGGGCGAGAAGAAGAGGATTCATACCTTTCTCAGGGGTATTAGTACGTAAGGGAATGTAATGGATCCGACTGGAATTCGAACTTGGCTTTTCAATTCTTCAACCCGAGTCGCTATCCATTACTTCATTGACACTCCACCGTGTCAATACGTAAATATAGAAATGTCCAAGTTAACAATTAAATATTTTTTTATGAATCTGATTTTATTTACCAAAATAAAACATTAGTAATCTAATGGTAATTTTATAAAAAAAAAAATAAATTAAAACATGGCATCGTGTAAGTGCTCAAATATCCAAGCTGAAAGTAAATTTGTTAATAACATTCACTGTCTGATATGACAGTTTATAATAGTAAATCTAGCAAAAACGTCATTATGTAAATGTTCAATATATCCAAGGTCCCCGGGAATTTGTTAATAAATTAAATTCTGTTAACCAAAGTAAATCCTAGCCATTCTTATATAACAATTTTCAATAATAAGTCTATAAAAAAAAAAGGAAAAATATAGCTTGATATCATGTACAGGTTCAACAACGTAAAGTAGCACTGAACATTAAGCATACTTCGATTTAGAGCGACTAAAATTTGGCGGTCCGTTTTGAATGAAAGGCGCAAGTAATAACAGATAATTTATGTGCATTTCGACATATTCAATTTCAGGCTGAAAGAAAACTACCTTGTCCTTTCTCTGTCTACAAATATGCTACCGTCGTAAATTTGAAGATTTCTTCTTTTTTTTTTTTTGAGTGAAGTTTGAAACTCGATAGCAATTTCAAATGGCAAGACACGAAGACAACTAAAATCAAGCATTATAATAGCATCTACGAATTACCCACTTAAATGCATATGCTCTTTGATAGATGACCAGGAAATGTTGAAATGTCAGCGATATACAGAAGACTTAATATTGCAAAATATACCTCTTCTTTTATAGGCCATAAGCCTTCTGGATTTGGGTGATCATGTCTCTGCACAATTTCCTAAAGTTTGTAACTCTCAGCAATGTTTTTTTTTTTTAATATACCCCACAATCTCTGTACCGCCATCCATTTGCACAAGTCAGTTAAGTAAATTACTCGCTCTATTTGTGTGACCTTCAATATGTCCTGTTTGTATCAAATTTTACTAGCCTTCTTTACTGGGTATGTGTTATCACAGTTTTCATTCCAAATCCAGTTCATACTTCCTGTTTTAGAAAGATTTATTTTAAGTCTTATTTTTGGATTATTTGATAGAGGGTGTTGATATTACATGAAAAATTTTCCCGAAAACTGAAATACTGAATTTAAAACAAATTTTTAAGCCAATCCCGTTTGTGTTGTGTTGGAATCTTTGTAAAACTTTTATTTCATCAGAGATGCATCGGCGATTTATTTTTATGGAAATGTCAAAATTTGCGGCTTAAACATTTTTTTCGAGTAAATGTTAGTCATGAAAATTTTGGTGGTTATTACAAAAATAACATTTAAATAAAAAAAAAACAAAAAAAAAACTATTTAATATAAAAGTAAATAAGTAATGAATATGTACCTAAATTTTCATTTAAATTAGATAATTACCTGATTTTTGATAATTTAAAAAAATACGCTATCCCGCCAACAACAATTTTCCTTCGAGGTTTTTTTTGGATTCCAGGTTGGGAAACTTTAAAATTGACATGTAATAGGGAAATAGGGGCGTATCAGAATTTCGGGTGTGACCTTATCATGGGCCCAGTCAGCATTCTTACTTCACATCTCTTCATCTGTGAATAAATTTTACAGTATACTATAGGTTGAATGATAATTCATAGCAGTTGAGCAATCTTATTCATTGTTTCTAATTTTCCTATTTCTTACTATTTTGAGTAGTTTAGACATTTTTTTTTCATTTTCTGTGTCAAGTTTTCCGTCGTCTGTTATAAGACTTTCCAGAAATTTAAATTTGCTTTGTTTTTGACGTCTCTGATTCCTAGTGCTCTACTTTGGCTCGCCTTTCTGTTCCTGACGAAATATGCTAAGAACTTATAGATTTTAATTACAAAACTCTCAGTGAAGAGCTGACGGATGCTGGAAACTTTTACCATTTTTTTCGTTTTGTTTTCAATTATGTTTACCTTGTACAAGGTCTAAGAACCACACGGTAAATGGCACCACCTGGAGAAATGTGAAAATGCCACCAAGACGCAAGTAGCCACAAGAATTGAAAGAGCAGGAAAAAAAAACATTAGAAGGGACTGGAAACCCAATCGTAGACAGGAAACAAGGGATACATCTTTACTACCGTTCAAAAGACCGGGGAAGAGTGTGAAACAGATGATAGGCGAACCTATCTACACTTGTCGCCCCAAAGGGCATAGA
Source organism: Acanthosepion pharaonis (assembly GCA_903632075.3). Classification (NCBI taxonomy): domain Eukaryota; kingdom Metazoa; phylum Mollusca; class Cephalopoda; order Sepiida; family Sepiidae; genus Acanthosepion; species Acanthosepion pharaonis. The sequence continues at coordinate 1,261,337 of CAHIKZ030005299.1, forward strand.
GTTAGTTATTTGTAAATATTTGCTATGTTTGGTGACAAATGGTAATATTAGCCGTTTCTTTATGAGGAAACATTGACTGAGCAGATAGTGATGCTGTCTCTTGAAATTTATAAAATCTTTCTTTTAAAATAATTTTTCAGGAAGGTAGGTTTTCAAGACCACTAACTGTTATCGTTCTTTCGAGTATCAATGAGAGCTTCTTTCCTATCCTTTTGTTTGAAGACATCTGACCGCTTCGGGCGGTTGATAGATATCCTGCAGCTGGAGATTCATTGTGGAATTCACTTGACTCACTTCTAGCAATTGATTACTTCTTCTACGCGCCGCTGGCGAATCTTATTTGTGTTGTTCGTGTCCTAAGTACTGTCGTTCATTAGCAACCTTCGTGTGATTATTCTATTCAGTAACCTTCCCTAGCTTACAGCAGTTTGCTTCCTTCACGGGAATTGCAGTAAAATTTTCAATATATAACAATTAAATATTACAGTGGAGATGGGGGCACCAGAATTTTAGAAATGCCAAAGTGAGTCATGGCCCAAAATCGTTTGGGAACCACTGACTTAGATTGATCTTAGAAGTCAGTTATATACAGCGCACAGTTTAGCCATTTTTAATGATTGATCTTAGAAAGCAGTTTTATATATGCCACATATGACGTTTGGCGCCAGGCATAGCATTCATATTAAAGTCTCAATCTTTCGAGGCTATTTCAGAACATGACTCGAGTTTTCATGTTAATGCTTGAGTTTTGTGGCAACCAACTCTATGATCAGTTTCTTCGTCTCCTATACTAAATTTGTTATAACGGATCCATACACCGAGATATTTGAAGTCTTTGGTATTTACTAATCCCACATCCTCAATTTCGATGATGGATTCAGGTTATGTGTCCTCTGTTATGGTGAAACACACTTATTCTATAGTTAATAGACTCTCCCACCTAATATAAGTAGGAGTAGTAAGAGAAACGAGGGTCAGTCGATGTCGAACGACAGTAGTCGACTGTTAGTCTAATACGAAAGTAGTCAGCGACCACAATAAGATTACTCTGCGTAATACCTATTATATCAAGTTCCTAACGTTTTGTACGTCGAACCGATTTAGTACAAATACAAGCCTCCACTGCGAAATAACTCTACAACACTCTTACAGCTTTCTTTCGGATCCTCTTAAGTGCGCCGCAAAATACTATCACCGCACATATATACAGGGCCGGAACGTCTTACACCCGAAACCGCGAATGGGAAGGCCCCCGCGTTTGGGGGCCGCGTTGTGGCCTCTGCCTGTTTTTCAGCAGAATTTGATCAGATCTTGGAGTTTACCTTTTTCTTTTCATTTCTTCATAATTTTACAAACATTACTTCCGAGTCGTCATATAAAAGGCAATAAATCTGCCTGTAATCTTGATAGGCAATTAAAAAAAACACGTCATTAAAATGATTTGTGAGACGAATGCAAATCTAAATAAATTAAATACATAATGTAAATGTTAGAATTAAACTTGAATTTATTTCTTTGCCTGGAAGTTTTCCAGTAACAAAATGTTTACAACAAATTGGCTACGTACGCATTATTGTTCACATATGTTACATAGTTTACAACTAAGTCTTGGTCAACAACGAAGTAACACATCATTTAGCTGTGAAGGCCTTTGTGTGTGATTCATTTACATATTATCTAATTAAAATTTTACTTCTTAAAAACCATTCAGATACCAAAAAAATACATTAAGTAAAAATACTCTCGTAAGATGACTTCTTTAAATAAATGTTTGGTAATCCTTCGGTTAAGTGGCGTAAAATAAATTGCTCTTCCCTGAACGGCGTAAAATCAATAAGAACAAAGTATATACGTTTATTACAATTAAACATTATTTCAACGGGTAATGGTGGATTACGCAGCAAATAAATGGGGAAAACAACGGGAATGTTCTTGTGTCGTTGGATCCAGAAAATGCTGCTGATGAATAACGACGCCAAGAGAGTAGATCCCGTGGTTGAGTTCCTCGATTCCCGCATAAGCAGCTCAGCCAGACTATACAATATGGCTTCCAGGCTGACTATATACCGCACAGTCGCTTCTTTCAGAGTCTCTTCTAGCCGATCCGGCACCTCAACTGGGAAACACTTTCCCGAACCCCGTTTGATACCGCCGAATACCCAATGGCCAGTGCGACTTTGGCCACGGTGATATTTTGATAAAAAAAAAAGATATTTAAAAATATGAAACGACAGTTTATTTTACGCTGTTTAAGTGAAGCCGAACTTTGACATTATTTTACACCGCTTAAGGGAATATATATATATATATATATATATATATATATATATATATATTAAAAAGAAGAGAGAAACCGCAAATGTTTTTGACTGTAACGTGGATTTTTTTAAAAAAAATATTATGCTTTATTTTTCATAATTTCCCTACACACGTTTCCGGTCTCGCGACCCTCACCAAGCAAAGGGTAGAGATTTCCACATATTATCAAAAATAATTAATTTTTTTAATGTTTTTCGATGTTAAATGTTCTCGATATCAGACATTCTCTTTTTTGTGTGTAAGTTACCCAAATGTCTTTCTTGAACTGACAGTGAAAAGTTCTGCGTGAAGGATTATAAAACAATTAAGATTGGTCCGAGAAATGGTGAAGGTGTTATCGACATTCTTATCTTTTAATGTCCCCTGTGTGTTCTTAGATCTATTTCCATTTTCGTGTGTTTTTGTCAGCATGCGTGTATATATGTATATTCTCTCTCCATACATACCCACTGTCTCACCACGAGGAACCAGTAAACACATTTATACATATACACACACACACACACACACAGATACACACACACAAACACACGCACCGTCCTATTACAAGGAATCAATACATAAACACACATACACACATACGTACGCACATACATGTACATATACTTCCCAAATTACATAGGATCAGTATACACACCCTCACCCCTCCCCTCCTGGAGGTTAGCATCAGCCATGCTGATGGAAGACAGAAAAGGTCCTCTATGGTGATTAATTGAAAGCAGTTTTGTATTTTGGGGTTATTTATAATATTTTGAATTTCTACAGCGTGTTTCTTAATCCTTTTCGATCATATCAGAGACCTTGAGTCACACAAATTAATTAGGGAGGGAGGGTGGTGTATGGGCGTAAGAGGGTGAAGCACGTGTAGATTGTGAGAATATGTAGGATAGATAACAGCTCATCCTAAACAAGTAGCCGTTAAGATTTTTGTTATCTGGAAAGCATCCGCTCGGGAGTCTGCTTCACATAGGAGCAGTTCTCGGGAAGAAGCTACCTGAGTAGAACTTCCTCCCCAGAAATGGAATACGAAGAAATAAGGATAATTCAACCCATATTTTTATTGTTCATCGAATACAAGACCTAAGAGGCACTAAAGGTAGAGGGTTACTGAATGAAGTTGTTTTATGGACGTAAATAGAGGAGGTAACAAGGGCATATTATGAAGATATGCAGGGTAGATAACGGTGTCCTGATCGTGGACGCATCCTCGTGGAAGACTGTTCCACAAAATAAAAGTTCTCGAAAAGGAGTTTTTCGGATTCTTGCAATGACTGCAATACAAAGGTAATAAGCATGATTCAACTATCCCTTTCCTTGATGTAAAGGTCTGAACTGGTGGAACTAAGCCATGTAGCGCCTCTATAATTGTGGTGCTATTTGTCGATGTAAAACGGAAGAAAGTTTTGTTTAAACATAAGAAAGTGCTGAGAGATATTGAAACGAGATGCTAATACCAAAAATCCGTGGCAAGAATTGAGGGTTGAATTCGCACATAAACAGCTTGGATTGTATGCCGAACAGTTTGAACAATGCAAAAGTGATCCTGACTTAAGGGACAATGTTGATTGACACTCAGCTGCAAATGCGGGCTGGAAAGCGAAACACTAGATTTTGTAAACAACAGAATTTTCAGCTGAGTTTCCCTGGACGGAAAATGTTCGAGGTAGCAGGCGCAGATAAGATATCAAGGAGGATGGAGGAGCCACACACGCTCATTGAAGAGGTCGGTGAGAGAGGATAATAAAATAGAGAATGAAGAGAGGGATTTTTCCAAAGTTAGGACGTAAGTCGGAGGGGATTCACAGAAATGCTCCTACCTCACCATACCCACATGGCAGTGTGCGCGAATGTCCATAAATACGAATGCGCAAAGTGAATTAGGCAGAAGACTGAAGAGAGGCAGAAGAGACGGAGACGGGACCAGAGACAGGCGAGAGGTCCACGTGATTATCTGCCGACGAAAGCCTCTTTAGCCTTGTGCCAAACTTTACCAAAGCAGCAAACTAAACTTTATTAAGTCAACAACGATATTATCACTTCTGATTTAGACGCAGGTTGGGCTGATAATTATTTGAATGCGAACTCTTATATAATTAATTATTGTACTAAGGACTTATATAAAACCAGTATTTGCTTTTTGTCCAGCTTAGTCGAGTGTTATTTTTTACCTGTACGTCTTCGCCCGGCTTGGTTTGATTTGTCAATGCTAGAATGTTCAGTCTTCCCTATTATTTTTCATAGAGCTGGGAGACGATGGCGATTATAAAATGATAAGTATCACGAGTTTATTTAAAACTTTTCGACGGTTTTAACGCTAGTTTCTGTTTAGCATACACTTGCCGATAAGTTTGAACGAAGAAATTAAAATCGTCCTAGCTACCATGCGACATAAATTAATGTAAAAGAAAGTATCCTGTTATCAAAATTGCGCATTCTGCTTTCCAACAAGTTTTTTATTTGAATTTTTTAGTTGAATATTTATATTTTATATATATATATATATATATATATATATATAGAGAGAGAGAGAGAGGGAGAGACAGAGAGAGACAGAGAGAGACAGAGAGAGAAAGAGAGAGAGATGTTTAAAATTAACGATAAATAGGCATAGACGCACTCGCGCAAAAAAGGTGCGCGTAGGGATACACATATACAATGTAAGAAAAGTATTATTTTATCAAACTAAAAAAAAGGATGTGGGAAAAAAGCGCGGCAAAACGAGGATTCATATCGTACTTAATTAATAATACGATGAAAGCTTTCCTCATATCAAGAATGAAAGAAACATTTAAATACTCTCATAAAATTTGCTTTATAATACTTTATAATACTTGTTTAAAATATAAACCCGTTACTGATAATTGGTGTAATACATACATACATATATATATATATATATATATATATATATATATATATATATATATATATATATATATATATATGCAAATGGATCGATATTCATAGCTCATTTGCTATTAAAAAGGAATTAACAGATGTTATTTCAGCGATTGTTTATTTCAAGTTAACAGAACCACTGGTGATTGTCTCGAATATCTCTTATTGATCGAGTAATGAACACTGGTCGAAATGGCCCATTAGAAAAGAATCAGGTTTTTCCAAAGTTTTTACTACAACCGTTTAATTTAATGGCAAATGTATTCAGTCGTACAAATTTGAAAACAAGAAACAGAATCAAAAGTAATTACATTACTTAAAGAAAGTGATACTAAAATATATACTCAATATATATATATATATATATATATATATATATATATATATATATATATATATATATAAATATAAATGTAACTGTATGCGTAACTTACGGGAACATAGCAGAGCATTAGCTCGGTTATAAATGATGTGAATAATAAATCTGAATGAAAAACACACAAAAAGCAACCAAGTGAATAGCGGGTATTCTTCTACAAATAATTGACAATCATCATATATATACATATTTTTTTATGTTTATACATTCTTCTTATAGATACAAATATTTAAGTAAATGCTCTATTTATAATAAACAGTATTAAACAACATTTACCGTCCTGAATGTCCGAGAAATTTTCATATATATATATATATATATATATATATATATATATATATATAACCGCATGGGTAAATATACGTAGGTATACGAGCGAGCATATTTACATATAAATACACAATAATGTAAGAAAAAGCAATGCACAATCTAAAGTAACAGAGCTATTTAATATAAATACATTTTAAGCAATGTACATAATATCTTACATTATAAAAATGTAAGAGATTATGTGTATTGCTTAATATATATATATATATATATATATATATATATATATATATCATTTGCTTAATATATATATGTGTGTGTGTGTGAATATGTGTGTTTATACATAGTTTTACATCTATAATTATATGCACCTATAGATGTTTAAAATTAACGGTAAACAGATAGACTCACTTGCACAAACACGCGTGCGTAGGGAGAAGCATATGCAGTTATGATAAAATTATGGTTATTGGTTCAATTTTATAGTCCATTCGCTAGTCTGTTGTATAGATTTTGTCTCAGTTACTCATTATTATACCCAATATAAGTAAAGTTGTATATAGATCAGGAGTGAACAAACTTCGTTAATATAAGAAATACATACGATAAAGTTCAGATGTTTGAGAGCCGCAAGACATGAACAAATTTTACACATACGTTCTTGTTACGAATTAACAATAAACTTACATTTTAATCCAATGCAGCCTAATTCCTACCCAGTAAATAATTATAAGGTTTATTGATTACTCTTATTTAGCTTCTATATTAACTTTGATGAAAAAAAGGGAGTTCAGCCAACCTATTTCCACGAGCCGCATATTAAAAGTCAAAGAGCCTCATCTGGATCACAAGCTGCGTTTTGACACCCCGCCCAGTCCGTTCTCGCCTGTCAGGATTTTAGGATATGCACCTGACATATTTATGTTCAAGGATAATAGTATATTAGCAAATAGCACCGCCATTGAAAATTTGAATGATGCTAGGAAATAATTCAATAAATATGAAATTCTATTTTCATTTCTGATATCTTCAGCAATGTTTGGGACGGATTTTCTTGCACTTTTGATCGGAGATGGTCTCCTGTTGTATATCCTTGTGACCTAGAAATATGATTTTCATTCATTTCCAGTTTGTATTAAGAATCGTTCTAGCCCATGGGTGGCCAAAATTTCTAATTGTAAGAGCCACATACGATAAAGTTCAGATGTTTGAGAGCGGCAAGACATAAACAATTTTTACACATACGTTTTTGTTACGGACGCATTAACATTAAAGTTACGTTTTAATCCAATCGGGTCTCAAGTCATAGCCAGTAAATAATTATAAAGCTTGATTTTTTTTCTTATTTACTTCTTATATTGACTGCGACAAAAAATGGGATCAGCCAACGTATTTTGACGAACCGCATATGGCTCGCAAGTCGCGGTCTGGCTACACCTGATATAGATACGCACACACGCGTGCGCACACACAAAAACAAATGCGCAAAAAATACATGCATATGCCATCGTACACGTACACACACACACTACCACACGCATATTTTAAACAAATTATACTGAGTCAGCAATCCTTCGTTTATATATGTTTTCTTAACTAGTCTCTATATAGAATATCTGTTGAGCCTTTCGGTTTGGTTTCGTTTGCGCCATATTACAGGTTATTTCATGTTAATCATTACAGTATCGTTAATCGTTATAGTATTGTTGCCTGGCTATGCTGGCTCATTTGGGGATAAACAAACAATTGCAATTTACAGGACATAAATGACTATGAAAACGCTGACGCCAATTACTGCTGGGTGCCTCTATTTTGGTTTTGATAAGACATTCTGCAATATAAGCTAAACTACACCCTCAACAAAAGATATGATAAAAATATGTATTGTACAATACTATATGTCTATACTGGTTCTATAATAACACAAAATGCTAGTTAATTTATGACACAAACTCTACGGACCGACATTTCACAGTGTTTGGAAAACGTAAATATCAGGGATAGCAAAATCAAACAAATGTCGACATTTAAATATCTGGGAAGATCCTTAACAGAGGACGGAAAGTGTGACACTGAAATCCGAAGGCGTATTGAGCTAACCAAGGAAGCATTCTAAAACCTAAGCAGTGTACTGAAAAATAGAAAGAAAAAAAAACTACCCTAGACACAAGGAAAACAGTAATAAACTGTTACAAAATATCTCTCCTCTTGTATGGCAGTCAGTGTTGAACAATTTCCTCAAAGATGAAGAAGTGACTTGATGAAGAAGAGACTTGAAGCAACAGAAATGAGTCTCTACAGAAGAATGCTGAGGATACCATAGACCAAACATCGGAGCAACGACGAAGTTTCAGAGAAAATGGAAACAAAAAAGAAACTTAACATCAGGTTTCTAAAACAAGTAATGAATGAGAAAGGAGGGCTTGGAAAACCCGATACTTACAGGACAGATAAAGGGCAAGAAGGCCAGAGAAAAGCAATGCATAACATAGTTAGCTTGTATAAATGGAGAGCGGAACAGGGCTTAGGAAATATAACAGAAAGACAATGTTTATTAAGATCTACAAGGTACAGGAAATTGTGGAGAGCAATGATCGCCTAACTGGTGAGCGGAAATGTCACATAAATGAAGAATATATATATATATATATATATATATATATATATATATATACGTCAAGAGCAAATAATGTAAATTTCGTAAAGACGTCCAGAGAAGCGAAAGTGTTAAAAATTTTGATGTGATCTTTTTGTCTGTGTTATTGTCTTGTAAAATCCTGTAAGTTTAGCTTTCGAGTTTAATCGCTTTTAGACATTTAGACATCTGGGTTTGGATGCAGTGTTGTACAGTAATATATCTTCATTTGTAAGACTGCGGGGTCTGCTGGGAGAACAGCTCGTTTGAAACAAAGAGATTGTTTTTTTGTTTTCTTCCTAAATTGCTCTTTAAGTTTATATCTCTTGCTTCGGTGCTGATATTATAAGCACTTTTACAAACGCATTTTTCAATATATAAGCATCTTATATATGTAAAAGCTTTACTCTGGGTAATTACAAACCTTTTCTCTTGATTTTCAATTCGTAAAATAAAGACCGAGATTTGAATGTTTAAAAACAAATATTAGTTTTAAATAATTGCGAAATTTGATATTAATTTTAAAATATACCACTTTTAGATGCTTAAATTGGTATAGTAATTTTCTTTAATTTTCTTTTCCGATTCGTATGAAGACTATATTGTGTGTGCTATAACAAATTTATCTGTGATGAGAGCCAGAATTTATTATTTCTACACTCTACCATGACATGCGAAAACTTCATGGGATAGGTTATTATTATTATATAAATTTTAAACAGTGAAGACAATAATGTTCACCCTGTGAAGTGTCACTCGAAGTACAAGGTTACAGGGTAAGAATCAGCACTCAAAGAAAAGTGACAACGCCACTAAACGCAAGGGAACATTGGAAATGGAAGAAACCGGAAATTACTTGAGAAGGAACCGGAAATTCAGTAAATGTACAAAAATAGGATGTAAAATGGTTGTAAAACAAAAATGTGTCTTCTCACTGGATTATTCAACTTTTTCAGTGATGTGATCCTGGAAGAATTAGTCCCTCTAGGGTGCATTATTGGCGGTTACAATCCTAACGACATTAGATATGCAGATGACACAGTGTTGGTAACAGACACAGAAAGGAAAATACAGAATCACCTACAGAAGGTTGTAAAAGAAATTATTCAATTGTAAAAAGATATATGGCTACAAAAAAAAAAAAAAAAAAAAAGAGGGTAACATGCAAATTATAAACTGGAGGTGCCAAAATCAAGTAAAGACAAACATTTAAATATCTAGGGATTGATTCAACGGAGGACGGATGATCTAATGCGGAAATCCGATGGCGCATTAGGATAGTGGAAGATGTTAAGCAAAGTATTAAGAAACAGGAAAATCTCGTTAGATCCAAAGAAATAAGTACTTAACTCTTATGTAATATCAGTGCCCTTATATGGTAATGAAGGTTAGATAATCTCTGTCACAGATGAAGAAAAGACTTGAAGCAACAGGGATTTAGTTATACAGAAGGATGACGAGAATAATATGAACTGAACATGGGAAAAATGACGAAGTTTTAGAGAAAATGGAAAGACAAAGGACACATACTTAACGTTAGATAAAATGAATTGAGATTTCTAGGTGACATAATTAGGAAAGAGTGTTTAGAAAGTTTGATACTCACGTGACATATTGAAAACAAGAGAGACAGAGGAAAGAAACGCATAACCTCCCTAGCGAGGTTGTGTACATGGTTAGCAGAATAGTGATTAGGAGAGATAGTAAAATAACAAAATTTACTAAGAGCTACAAACGGAAAGATGTTGTGGAGAGCCATGATTGTCGAACGGACGCGGTACAGAGAAGATATTATCCTTACAAGAGACAGATCTGACCAAAAATGGAGTATTGCTGCAATATCAGGCCTGGACCTGTCCAATTCTCATATTCCTGGCATGACAGAATTCAAATGCGTTTACGCGGCCATGTGGGTAATGAATAACTCTTCAGTCCCTTTCCCACAAAGCAACTGTCGCTAGCCACTCGCTATTCTATCGCTATTTCTATAACAAATGTTTAAATAAGCCCTGCTCTTTAGTGGCACCAGCTCAAACCTATGCTGCGATGATCTGCCTTGATATATTCACACGTTAGAAGCCCCCTCATTCCATACGTATTTCATTGATAAGAAGGATGTTCCGCTGGGAAAATTTCTGCTTAGAGAACCGCTAATCTGCGGAATAGACTTCCTTAGGCACTAAAATCTTAATTTCTTCAATCTAGGGTCAATCGTTATCTATTAACCAGATTCCCATAATCTTCAATTCATAGTTTCTCCTTTTAAACACTTGTGCAAATTAATTGAAATAATTGATTTTCCACGAAGTCTGTTCTTGCAGATTGACCACAGATTCTCGATTGGATTTAAATCAGAATTTCTTTTTCTAAGGTCTACAGTACTTTGATTTGCTCACTGGTAAAGCTTGTCAGTGTGTTCGTGCAGTGTTACTATTTTCGTATGCTTCCTTTGAGTAACATCCATCGCAAACAATGGTCGTAGGACAACTAATCGACACCGAGACAATAGTGTCTGGATGTGATAAAAATTTAATGCAATCACGGCTGAAGCAATATTTTTCAGGGCCAAACAAATTTCATCCTTCAGGATGAAAATAGATTCATATTACTGCAAACCACTGCAAATGACCTAATCTGAGGAAAAAAATCGAAATCGATTACACCCTGTCACTCCCTTGTGTCTAAAACTGACCGAATGTTGAAAGAAACGAAACTAAAGCAGTTGTTTAAATTAATTTACACAAGGGTGTATATACTGGAAAGCGATAGGATAGACCACATCAATCTGTGAAGGAAGTTTACCTAAGAAAAAGGAAAACGGTGATATTAAACCGCCATTGCATTGCGTCCATATGCAGTCATAAGGAATATTTTAACGGGCAAACTCTGAGGATAATATCTGGTGCCAGAATCCAAAAATGTAGTCTTACGTTGCATTCAATCTCGTTCTAGCAATAGCTGCGTCAATGCCAGTACCAAGCAGTATCGACGCGACGAAGGGAGACCTGCTGCATAGGAAACTACCAATCTCCCATAAAATCTTACTCAGGGCGGAACTTTGGATAGGACTTCCCAGCATCGCCTCATCGATGTGGTAAAACCTGACATGAATCAACGAACTTTCGAGTTCATGGACTTCAGGGAGTGAATTCCACACACACGCACAAACACAAACACATACACACGCGTTAATTAATTTGTTTGCTTTTTTGTTATCCCACCTTGGAACGTCAGGTAGGATAATCGATGTTTGATCTGTTGTTCTTCTCTTCAGTATGTCTAATGAGTGCTAATTTTTCTAAGCCTTGTTTCCTCGTTATATGTAGTAGAAATATTAAATTTTCTTTCTGATTCTAAATATATATGTCCAGTTTGTTTACATTTTCCTTAAAACTTTCTCGTTACGCACATGATTTGTCCATGGTATTCTCGGCATTGCTCTGTAGAATAACAATAAAATAATATCTTCTCTCCATTTTTTGATAAAATTATCCAGTATTCAGTTCCATATTGTAGAAGTGATATTAAGAAGTAGTTCAGCATTATTTATTTCTAGTGAATTTGTCGTGTTTCTTAAGGTTTGTTTAGTTTTTGGAAGTTGTATTTTGCGACTTTACGCTCAGTAAATTCTTCTGTTCGACACCCAACGAGTTTTGTGACGTTCTAAACTGTACTCCGAACATTATGCCATCAATAAAGACGTCTGGTTAAAACTTGCACTGAGCGACATTGTAGAAAGGATGTGTCAGTGGTTAACAAGCGACAAAAGCTGTGCATGTCTATGGTAGTACAATAGTGACATGGAGAACAAGGAAATAGCCGCGCGTTTCGGATATTGACAGAGTACTTAATAGCTTTTAATTTACTTGGTCAGCACTAGAGTGCCAAGTCAGAATTGGCACCAAAAAAGGGTAAGGCCCTTGAATGTAGTCACGGTGCGGCGGGGTTCGAAAATTATCCCTGTCTCCTTAGAGCTGCAGAGAACTGTAACGGCAAGTTGCATGTTTTAATATACCCCCTGCTGACGACCAACCCACATTGACCCCAATTTCCAAGCTAATCCGTTCAATAAATTATATATACCTAACCACAACCTGTAACTGCTTTTTTTTTCTCAAAGTATAGACATTTACTCAGCAAAGTAGTCTGACGTAAACCCAGAATATTAGAGAACGCAGCGAAAACCAAGCTAATTAACATCGGCTTGATCAGCGTTGAGCCACTCCAGACGTCATCAAAGTGTATATCTCTTGTTAATCTATCAATGGCCACCGATCTATTTTTTGAAACAGGAATCTATAATTAATATCAGATTTATAAACTTGTAATTAATACTTCTTTTCTTTTCATTTTTTTTATAAACTTTTAATTAATTTTTATTTTTTTTAATAGATAAATTTTTAAATGCTGTTTCTCAGATATTCTCTAGCTGGGGAGTTTGTGCAGCAATCCTCTGTCACACCTTGTCGAAGATATCTAAGGTGATCACTCTCGAGATATGTTTATTATTAAGTACATCACTCATTCTATAGGTGATAATAGTTAAGAGATCAGCAGTGGAACTAAAAGGAGCGAAAAGTATACTGTTTGTCGCTCAGGAGGTTGTTTCTATTCTTCTTCTCATCCTTGATTATGCCATATAGGAAGACTGATATTACATAGCAGCTGAACACGTCTTTATTTGTTTCTAATGAAAATTTCCTGTTTCTTAATACGTTGGTTTTGTTTTTTGGGAGTTTTATAAAATTTGTATAACACTCGTAGTTCTGGTTCATAATACCGTAAAGAAACACCGGAATAAAAGTTTGAGTGAAGAAAAGGTGTAATCACATAAGAGACATGGATTAATAATACAGTAATAGAGAAAACCGTAGTTCAGTGCGGCAATGCGTACGACACAAACGCTGCGCATTACGACCGTTCCTATCAGCAGGCATTCTACTCATTGAGGATGGACGAGCACATATTCAACAGTGTAGAGAAGGTCGCATTCACTATTCAAGTGTGCTTTTGGATTTTGGTTTGGATTATTAACGGAATATCAATTCCTTATAGGTCCTTTTTAAAATTAAATTTAATTTTCTTGTGAACTTTGGCAATCCCCACTTTCAAAAACATTTTTTCTAATGTATTTTTACATGTTAATGTTTTTATCCCAGCTTGGGTGTTCCCTACTTGCCCATAGCCGGGACCCTAACTGGTGCTTCCACCCTGGGGACAACAGCAATTAAGAGATGTTCCAGTCAGAGGCCTTGCTGCCGGATTTAGTTTATTGTTATACCTAGGACGAAGGTTGAATTTCAGTATTACATTTTGGGGTTTCTGTTAAAAAAAATCCCAGATATTTACATTTTAGTACTTGCATGAGTTTGATATCTCCAAATCGTAACTCGCATCCTGGGGTGATCGTCTTACTGACAAACATATACTGTGTTTTCTCACAATTGATGGTTAGCTCTTTCTTTCCCGTCCATTTAGTATCTTTAGGAGTTAGCCATTTTCTTTCCCGCATAGCCTCCAAGAACTTCACTTCTTGCCATTTCTTACGCTCATACAACACCACACAATAACCCTCTAACTTGAGTGGCTCTTAGGCTTTGTATTTTGTGAACATTAGTTAATAAAAGAATTTGATCGCCATAGGGACATATTGAGGAAGGGAAGGCAGTGGTCCACCTACCTGACTTGATTCTCTGAATGGAAAGCGGAACGAAGGAAGGTGATATAATGGAATATGCATACACCTGTGTTCCCCCCTCACTGGAATATGATTGGCTGGTGTCCATCATAAATACCGACGGACGTGTAGGCTCGATAGTCAGAGCTTTAGTCTGAGAGCTAAGTCTATAACGACGACCATTGGACTACGCCATTGATCTACATTTCTTACTTGCGACTACGACGCGTACCCGTCGATTACTGCTACCATATTCTACTTGGTTATAGTAACCAAAACCACTAAGCTACTTCGTTCAAATATATCCCTTTCCGGGACATATCAGAAGGTTTGGCAAAATAGCAAGGGTTGTTAGGGGCTGCATGAGATATGTTGTTGTGGAGAAGCATAATGTCCTACGTCCTGAAAGGACACGGCAAAAAGAAGAAACAGAAATGGCAATTAATCGTAAACGAGTGACAGGTGTTAATGGAACCAGAATTGCTAAAATCACCTGGCTTGTAAACACTTACAGAGATTTTTAGTAGGAGACGTTACGGTTTGTTACTGATGACGTCTTGTATCTACCATATCCTATGGGTGAAAGAGAGAGAGTGAGAGAGGGAGAGGAGAAAGGAAGAGAGAGAGAGGGGGAGAGTGGGAGAGAGAGGGGAGAAAGGAAGAGAGAGAGAGAGTGGGAGAGAGAGGGGATAAAAGGAAGAGAGAGGAGTGGGAGAGATAGGGGAGAAAGGAAGAGAGAGATGGAGAGGGGGAAGAGAGGAGGAGTGAGAGAGGGGTTATAGTCCTGCATATAAGGCCACCTAATGCCATTAAGCGATGACCATTTGCAGATAAGGTGAAAAGTCCCACAGAATATGCACAAAGTTCTTAAAAATTATCCAAACACAGATGCTTTAATCAAGAATCCTTTAGTTTCGATCTGACGAGACTGTTTTTTTAAGCATAGCTTAGATATGACACAAGGCCGAAAGTAATGTGGCGCCCAGTAAGGATCTAACTCACTATTCAGTCATAAGTCATCTAGCAAAACAAGCTTGTTAGCCATAACACCACTGGAAGTGACGCATTTCTAAGCGTAGCTTAGCCGTGGTACAATATCGAAAGTATGGGGCAGACAGTGAGGATCGAAGATGATAATCAGTCATAATTGATCTAGCGAGACAAGCTTGCTAATGACTACACCTCGGCGAGGTGCCCAAATTTTGTAAGCGTAGCTTAGATGTGTCACAAGGTCGAATGTGTGGAGCACACTGTAAGGATCAAACTCGCTACTCAGTCTAGCAAGACAAGCTTGCAGACCTTTACACTACGTACATGTGTCTCCAAACGAGACTTTCATATGGAACTCATGCATGCCACTAAACTCGTTCAGAAATATCTCAAAACAGCTATATACAAACGCTTTCTCATATCAATTACTAAAATGGTATATGTAGCATGTAAGTCCTAGCGAGGACTATCAATATCACTTGAATACCTTCAAGAACTGCAACAAATAAAATGGATAACACATGTATCTAGAAGAGAGAATGATGCCAAACTCCCACACTACTTCAAACAAGAAACCGTACTGGAAAGTGCGATGAACTGACCTGAAAATCCGATTTTTAATAGAAAGAATTTTCATTTCAACCGATAGTCGCACTAACTGATCGGTCAATGAATACCGAAAATATGATTACATGGAAACGGCTAATATTACCATTACCATCTATATATTTATGGTTTGCTTTTGCAGTTAGTATTATCGCCTATAGTGTTGTTTATTTGCTTTCTACATAATAGCTCGTCCTGTGTATGACGATAAACTACATCCGCGTCCTGGGTAAGACGATAAACGACGTTCAACAGCAAGGCCTCTGATCAGGTTCTGAGAAGCGTGGAACCACCTCTTAATTTCTGGTATTTCCAGGTCCACCCTGACACAGACTGTTAGGGTTCCAGCTATGGGCAAATAGTTAACCCCTCAAAATGGAGTCAAAACACAATGAAAGTATTAAACAAAAGATTATAATACCAACCATACTTTTTGGAAAAATCATTTTACCAGTGATATATTTTTGAAGAAAAAATATCACCAATAATAAAAATATTGTCGGCATTTAATAATCCATTGAGGTTGGTATGCCGTAAAACAAACCAACCCAAATCAATATATACTGAGATAGATAGATAGATAGATAGATAGATAGATAGATAGTATTAGCAGCAATAAAAGTCTTGTCCGCATTAAATAAACCATTGAGGTTGATATGCCGTAAAACAAAACAAACCACCCAAATCAATATATAATGAGATAGATAGATAGATAGATAGATAGATAGATAGATAGAGATAATATTAGCAACAATAAAGTCTTGTCCGCATTAAATAACCCATTGAGGTTGATATGCCGTAAAACAAAACAAACCAAACCAAATCAATATATATTGAGATAGATAGATAGATAGATAGATAGATAATATTAGCAGCAATAAAAGTCTTGTCCGCATTAAATAAACCATTGAGGTTGATATGCCGTAAAACAAAACAAACCACCCAAATCAATATATAATGAGATAGATAGATAGATAGATAGATAGATAGATAGATAGATAATATTAGCAGCAATAAAAGTCTTGTCCGCATTAAATAACCCATTGAGGTTGATATGCCGTAAAACAAAACAAACCAAACCAAATCAATATATATTGAGATAGATAGATAGATAGATAGATAGATAGATAGATAGATAGATAAAAAAATATTACAAGCATTAAAAATCTTGTCGGCATTAATCCATTGAGGTTGATATGCCGTAAAACAAAACAAACCACCCAAATCAATATATAATGAGATAGATAGATAGATAGATAGATAGATAGATAGATAGATAGATAGATAATATTAGCAGCAATAAAAATCTTGTCCGCATTAAATAACCCATTGAGGTTGATATGCCGTAAAACAAAACAAACCAAACCAAATCAATATATATTGAGATAGATAGATAGATAGATAGATAGATAGATAGATAGATAGATAGATAAAAAAATATTACAAGCATTAAAAATCTTGTCGGCATTAATCCATTGAGGTTGATATGCCGTAAAACAAACCAAATCACCTCTTAAGTATCCACCTCTAAATAAGAGCAAAAGTCGGTAGTACATGTTCGCCTTCTACATATCGAACTGAAATTAATAAAAACATTTTTATAACTTTTTTCTTGCCACTGAGATACATAGATGACACGATGTTGTTGACAGACTAAGAACGAAATTTAAAAATAAAAGATTTGAGCATAGTATTAATGGAAAGCGAAAATAAAGGACTATTAACAGTTTGAGCCCTGACAAACGCTTTAGCAGAAAAATGGCGTTATGCACAGCCACCGGTTGAACAGTGGTAGAGAAAAATGATTTAATGTCCAGCTACCAGTTGAACGGTGGATAAACACTTTTTTGTGATGTCAACGAACACTCGTTTGACACTTTTGTAATGTCAACAAACTCTCGTTGTCACTTTCGTAAATGCTCGTTGTAGCAGAGACTTTGTAATCGCAGATACAGCTATAGTAACGCCGTTGAACAATACTGATGTCAGACGCCTTCGAATAATCTCGCACTAATAGTACTTGCTCGATAATACTCGCTAGAACAGTAATCCGTATAGTGATCCGAATAGAGAAATAGTGCAGTGTGAATTGAGTAGAGAATAGAAATAACGATCTGAATATTAATAGAGGATAGAAGAGAAATAACGATCATCCATTAAACGCACGCTACATCCCATACATGCGTTTCAACTATGGTTGTGTGGTCTACTTAATTCAATTATATGATCGCCTGTGTTCGCTCACTGGCGATCTGTATTCAAGCTCAAGTGTCGAATGCGACACTTTATTCCTATATAACACACTTGTAACTATTTTTATATCTATCGTGAAACATTACATACCAATTATTTGCGAATTTTGACTCGGGGGCTCGGGAAGAATGATTAAAATTGTTCAGGAACACGTGGCTCAAGGGATTAAAGAAGTGATAAATGATCATTGTTGAGTAATAGAAAATGTAAAGCAGAAATATAAAAGCGCATTAGAGTAGCGAAAAATGAGTTTCAAAATCTGAAGATCGAACAAAGAAATAGAAGAGTTTTGTTAGAAACAAAAATAAAAATCCGAATCTGCTATGTAATGCCAATAAGCCTTTATAGAAATGGCTGCTGGACTAAGATAAAGAGAAACAGGTACTGCTTTAAAGGAAGTTTTATATATATATATATATATATATATATATATATATATATATATATATATATATATATATATATATATATATCGGAGTAAAAAAACGAACGGAGCATATTAGTAGTCCTGCAAGGATAGAGGATAGAAGATGGCTTCCGATCCCAGATTTCTTGGTGTGCTGGAGCTTTCGCAGAATGAAACAGCCCCCCATGGGTTGATTTGTATCTAGCTTGACTGACCTGTTGATGTCCGTTCAAAGAAACTGACCATCGATCATTCAGACTTAATGCCTAGCTACCGGTTGAACGGTGGGCAAACACTTGTAACTACTTTTATATCTATCGTGAAACATTACTTACCAATTATTTGCGAATTTTGACTCAGGAAGAATTGTTAAAATTGTTCAGAGACGCAGGGCTGAAAGGGTTAAGACAATTTTTATCTTTTTGATTATATTGCGTACCGAAAAGATGTCTACATGTCTGTCTCTAGCGTACAGTGAAACTAGCTACCTTTTCCAACTCATGTGTTAATAGGACCAATATCTTTTTTTTTTTACAATTTTAAATCGAAACTACGTTCACCTTCCAGTTTCAGGTATTAACTTGGACCATAATTACCTTTTTGAGTGTTGTGTATATTATACCTATATCTACTTTTTCACTTGTGCAAACCGGACTAATATCTACATTTTATTATTATAGTCTTAATCGGACCTATTTTTACCTTTTTATTTATACTATATACCAAACCTACCTCGACCGTTTTGACTCTAGTGTAAACCGGAACTATAGCGATCTTTTCTAACTCAAGTGTAAATGGCACCAATGTCTACCTTTTTGACCATTTCAAACCGAAATTACATCTACCTTTTTTATTCAAATGTTAATTTAGACTATGCCATTCGTTTTTTGTTTTTTTTTATTGCAGCGTATACTGGAACTATGTCTAGGTTTTCACTGTTGAGCGTTTTTATCCTAGCGTAAACGGAACCGATCTTTACCTTTTTGACTCTAATGTAAAGCGGAACCTCGCCATAATTTTCGACACAACTGTTAACCGGACACATATCTAGCTGTTTTCCTTCAAGTTTAAACCGGACCCATGAATATTTATTTAATTCTAGTGTAACAACGGGTCACGATCTACCTTTTTGGTCATATTGTAAATCATAATTATGCCTATCTTTTTGACTTGGGTATTGTTTGTGAAATTAGCTTGTTAACGATTTAATCACTACTCTACTGCATGAAACCCAATCTATCTATCTATCTATCTATCTATCTATCTGTCTATCTATCTATCTATGCGCATATCTATCTATTTCAGTCTGTTCATTATATATCTATCTATCTAGTGAACAAGCTAACAAACCCTTCTTTGCCATTTCAATAAGGTCGTAGTCGAATGAAGAGAACCGATTATATTTTATACAACAAATATTTATTTTTCAACTTAACATGCTTCTTTTCAGTGTGATTAACATGAATATTAATCTCCTGAATCGAAGCTTACATTCAGTGAACATTTGAGATAAAAAATAAGGTTTATATCGACGTATGAGGTAACAATATATATATTAATTAAAGACATTTCTATGTTTAACGTTCTTTTCATAGATACAAGTATTTAAGTAAATGCTCTGTTTATAATAAACAGTATTAAATAACATTTACCGGCCTAAATGTGCGAGAAATTTTCATAGAAAATATTCGCCCTTTGACAGGATTCGAACCTCCTATACGGAACCGTTATTAACGCTGACGTGCCTGGACCGCTCGGCCACAAAGGCAATGTTGAATTTACTGCTTATAAACTTCAATCTTCCATGAATCTCGTACATTCATAACTGCACATGGCGTATCAAATGTAAACAAATGACGTCATATATTAAGAAATTGACAAAGTCCGACAATTTATTTATTAAAGACATTTTTGTGTTTAACGTTCTTTTTATAGATACAAGTATTTAAGTAAATGCTCTGTTTATAATAAACAGTATTAAATAACATTTACCGGCCTGAATGCCCGAGAAATTATTATAAATTTACTTAAATACTTGTATCTATAAAAAGAACGTTAAACATAAAAATGTCTTTAATAAATAAATTGTCGGACTTTGTCCATTTTTTAATATATATATATATATATATATATATATATATATATATATATATATATATATATATACACACACAGATATATATATATATATATATAGATATGAATAAATATAGTCTTAAGATGTGCTATATTTATGGGATAAAGTGCTCAATATCAGAGATAGGGCGTGTGTAAATATAAAAGTGAACATAGAAGTCAACACTTAGAGGCGACAGTCTGTTTCATGCTAGAAGCAATCGTCCTGACTTCTATGTTCACTTATATATAAAATAGATAGATATAGATATATTCACTTGAACTAGCTTGGATATTAATGAGTCTATCATAGCAACCATCAGGGTCCTGCATCAATCTAGATCGGAAGGCTGTCGAAGGTGTCGTAACATAATTGGATTATTTAGGTAATTGCTATGCGATCAACCGGTCTTATGCCATGGCTAGTTGACCAGAGCAGTAGATCACTCACAAGTTCCTGTTTTGCTCTCCAGCAGTGTCCAGAAAAGCGCATTCTGAGTTCACATAACTTTGTAGAAATATCAGGGATAGGTCCATAGTTTTGTAGCAAACATCATTCTCTAGTTTTTACTTTATCACCAAGACTCTCAAGTCGATATCCTGTAAAAATGTTGAC